>JAJONI010000255.1:0-30254 GCA_022190145.1 Pezicula rhizophila
ATGGGGCTTCCGATGAAGAGGCTTCTTTTTAAAAATGTCGTATACTATATATAAGCTAAATAATTTTATCGTAGATACATACGCAAGGTCTATAGAATATAAAAACACCAACTCCTAAAAAAACTTTTATACCTATTTAGCCTTGTAAATACCGATTGTTCCGATTATACGAAGTACCTCTGAAATAGAGGCTGAGTACTCTAAAGCTTAATTTTGCAGTAAAGAACAACTAGAGTTAAGCTTCCCGGAACCTTCGGGCTAACAGTTCGTGCCAAGAATTTTCGAAGGATGAGGAGGAATAACGATGAGATCATAATCCATAACGGTACAGTATTTTTCACCCCTTCAGGTATGTCCATACCGTTGGTTCGTTACTGAATACCCCATGACACACAGAAGAATATATTGAATGGTTGAATCAAGAACACAGGATCAACATCCGAAACTGAGGCTGGTTAACTGAACAGATGAACCACTATTATGCCGTGGAGAACTACAGTACAGTTCTGCGTCGAAGGGGCTAATACGAGGTACCTTAGCTATACTCAGATTGAGGTGAACGGAAGGTACCTCTGTATATAAATCAACTCAATCCATCTCAACATCATCACTCTTTTCTCAGCCAGCAACTTATCTTTTCCATTCTCTGTCACTCCTTTTCCATTCTCTGCCACTCCTTTACTCAGACATTCCCTCTTTTGATTCTTTTCTCCCTAACTATCTTTACCTGTACCAAGATTCAAAGCTGCAGACGCAAAATTAGACGAGTTATACAACCAACGATCCCTTCCAAGATGCATACCCACACACTTCTTCAAGCAGCATACGCATTTTCAATACTTCCTCTTTCACTATCGACACCAGTAGCACTACCTCAAGGTACCGGAAGTGGAGCGGATTCATGTCCTACAGATCCCTTATCCGCTGATACCTGGAATAAACTCGGCCTCGATAAGTTTCTTAAAGACTGGACTGCGGCAAATGTTACGCAGACCACTACAAATAACGTTCAATCCCTTGCTGATTCTTTTGGCGCCCCAAATTTCTTCTGGTATGTTTAGCTCCTTACTTGCTTTCTTTCCCTTTTTTATTTGTGTAGTTTCTTCATTACAGAGAGCATAGACTAACTGACAAATTTGGAAAGCGGTCTCGACAGTTTTTGTAATGCTGGACAGCCGTGTCTACCAGTAGAAGTTCCAGCATGGTAAGTAAATGCCTGTTCTGTTCGAATGAAAAAAAAAGAAAGAAGCTAATGTATCTGTGGAATGATAGGTACGCAATGGTAGCAATCCAAAACTGGAACAGCTACATGAACTCGGTAAACACAGCCATAAACTTCGCGTCTAGTATAGTCGGCCTCACCCTCCCAGGGATAGTGTCAGATTTCTTCCCCAAGCCCAAAGATAACGTAACCCCACTTCTCACAATGGGCAAGATGTTCACCACGATCCTCGGCGTCATTCCCTTCACGGGCCCCATCAGTACCGCCAGCAGTGCAGTTTCAGGATCGTTAACTTTCATCATGGGAAGAATCAAGCCTCCGGTTCAAGCTGATCTCTTTCTGGAATGGAGTTCCATTGCTACTTCTTTGGCTACCGTTGTAACGGATTATCAAAATGCAGTCTCGACCTTCATTAAAGATACGATTGATGCCCCAGTTAATGATACCAATAACGGTATAAATTCATTGCTTCAAAATGGCACATTCCTAGGCATCGCTCAGAATTTCACACAATCTGATCTCCAAGATCAAGTCACGAATTCCATCAACATGTTTGCCATAGGTCTCACTCTTCAGGCGAGGGGGGTTTTTATCCTTCGAGATGTTCGGAACGGTTGTTATAGCAATGATCTGGATTCGGAGATCTGTGGGAAGACGGCTGCTGGTGTTGATGCGACTTATGATATGATTAAGGATGATGGAAATGGTAATGCGGAACCCCAGCAAGATATTGTTAATTTGTTGGTTAGCAAGTATGGAATGACGAAGGAGCAGATCTTGATTGGGCCTACGAATTGTTTGGATGCAAATGGGGGAACTCAGTTGGCTGATCCTTTTAATGGATCACTTCCTCTGGACTCGAAAACCGACTGTCTTTTTAACTTGCTAGTTTGTACTATGGATTCTAGTTTCCCTAGTAATACGGGAATTGTGGATGGTTGTAAGCAGAAGGGATTGGCTATTTAAGAATTAGAGGCGATGAGTTTTTGTCCTTGTTCTTGTAGATTATTAGAAGCCTTATAACTCTTACCCTTAGAAACGTTAAAAATGATAAAATATTTACAGATATAAACGTCATAAAATATAAGTATATAGCATTATATTCCTAAAGTAAAATCCCTACACTAAGACTCAGAAAAGGATATCCTTGTTGAATGAATCGTCTCTACAAACGCCTTACTATGCCTATACCTCTAATATAAAGAGTCGTTAAGTTTCTCATACTTGATTTGTTTTGTTTCTTCATGCCCCCCAACTTTCGGACCAAGTTTTCACGTTCCTCCTTCTCCTAGCATAAGTCCCACCATCCTCCCACTTCCTCTCTCTGATCTAACCACCTTTTCGTCCACCTAGTTAGAAAGTACTAGCGTCTGGGTCTGTGCCAAAAACATCGAATGCTTCAGCCGGTAGGGACACATCCCTGGAATTCATATAAGGATAGAAACCCATGTAGTGAGGTACAAGATTCGCGTTATCCTCCTGGCTATTCTCTGGAATCCCATCCGCTGGTCGAGGGGCAGAGTATCCCGCTTCGCAAGCTGTAATGTGACTTGCTCGACGTCTCGAGGGAGAGGCCGTCGCTGTGTGGGCACGGTAGAGAGATGCATAATCAGTCTCTTCCGTCTCTACCTGGCTGTCTACTACCGCTTTGCCAAAGTCAAAATTTATAGGCATACTTGGAAGTCCATTACTTCCGTCAAAACCCCCAAGGCTAAGTTCAGCATCGAATTGTTGCAGCATGGCCATGTCTGAGTCGGAAGTAGAGTTAGAGCTTGTGGGGAAGTTGCTAATGTGACTTGAGTTGTTGATGTCAGGAAGTCGATCCATTTGACGCGAAAGATCCGTATTCTCTGTGATAGCATGCAGTGCCTTGAATTTTACCAGCAGTTGTGGATCATCTGCTGCTGTCTGCGCACATCCGGCTATCTCCCGCGCTTTAGCTTGTATGGCCGAGTCTGTAGGAATATAACCCTTCGCTAATTCTGCCTTCATAAAATCGTTGAGACCGTTTTCAAGATTTCTGTTACGTGTTAGCACTTGTAAAGTAGACATCAGAATAGGTGTACATACCTATCACAGAACACCTTAGCACATGGGGGATATCTACTCGTCATGTTCCTCATGAATTTATTCGCTGTAGAGCCTGGGACATGAAGGACCTTCCCTTGCATCTTGATCTCGATATCCATGTCCTCATCATACGGAGCTGGTGGATTCGAAGCGCTAGGGAAGGTGTAAGGTGGCGAGAAGCCAGAGCCATTGCACTTGATATTCCAGGAGTCGTCCTGCTTGGGCAGACCAGGTCCTTCTTCTGGAGCTGCAAGGCCTACATCTCGCTTGAAGCGGATAAGCCATTCGGCGTTGTCGGCAGCAGTTTGGTTCCATGGATCGTCGTCGTCATAGATCACCCAGCGCGCTTGATTTTTAATTTCTGCATCACTTGGGACACTATGTTTTGTTAGAGAGGCTTCTCAGATTTGACCAGATGACTTACTGTTGAGTGGGATTGTTAGGCGACATGCACGAAGTTACAAAGCGAGAGAGCTCCCGCACGAGACGACGGTAACAGTTGGCATCGTTGAGGAAGTAGCGCAGTGGCTGAGTGGGATTGCTCTTCCTTAACACCTCATCCTTTTCAATTGTCTCTAATTGATCCATGATTCGCTTACCACATGGTGGTGCTATGTCCTCCAGGCTCCAATGGAGACTTTTGGGAGAGTGATATTCCTTAGCCGTGGAGGTTGGTTGCTCGGGATTATCAAGCAAAAACATGTCGGCTGGTTCTGATGTCTCTGACCCATCTTTCGGAGCCAGGCCGTATTTCTTCTTGAACACACTCAAGTAAGAGGGACGATCTGCGTCTGTTTGGTTCCAAGGGTCGTCATGCCCATAGATAATCATCCGAGCTTTTCCTTGAAGCTCTGCATCGGACGGCGCAAAGCCAAGCGACATCTGTAGCTTCGTGTAATCTCTCAGTTCCGTTTCCAGTCTACCATAAGTATGGATGCTATAGTCAATAGTTGTATCATCCGTGGACCGGATATTCTCAGAAGCCATTTCGTCACTCCGAGGGAGATTTGCACGACGTCTGAAGTCCATGAGCCAGGTTGTCGATGAATTAGCCAAGTATTTGAACCAATCCACTGCACTCTTACACCTGAATACTGCTACTGCCTCACTCTCCTCGATGATACGACATGCTTCCCTCTGGAGCTCCGAATCAGTGGGCGTCAGACCTAGGGCCATTCTTTGGTTAACATAAGCCTGAAGATTATTTTCTTTCTGGCAAGGCCGTTCCATTGCCTTGATATCAAGTCGTTGAAAGTCAAACTTGTGAACCCCGGGGTTTTTAGATTCTTGGAATTTGAGACGTTCTTGCTGCTCTGGGGTGCAAGATGACATAATAAGATCTCTGAACCACGAATCGGCAGTGAAACCCTTCTCGCTGAGTCCTTCTAGGATGTTGAATATTTTTTGGGCTTCTAAGAGCAGGTCGGCATCTGTGAGAGTCTCGCCTTTAACAACTCTACTATTGATATAGTCGACAAGCCCAAGTCCTACGGCGTCAAATGTCGTTCTGCAGAACGCCTCCGTTTGCGAGGTCGACGCTTCAAATGGCCTAGGTGTATTTCGTTCATCGTGAATAAGGTCTGCAACGCATCAGTTTCTCGAATTGTTTTAAGTACGGGTAGGTAATACTCACAGGGTGGCATTGCATTTTCAACGACTTCCAAAACAGGCTGTTCAAAACCCCAGTCTCCCTTCCAGTCAGCCATGCTCCTTCCACCTTTAAAGTGCTCAGCAAGATGGTCTACTCGGATACTCCATGTGTCCAAAACAATCCCACAGAAACCACAACGAGAACGGATTTCCGGCGTCGCTACTTTCCACGCATCCATGGACCAACCTTGGAACTTTACATTATGTACAAGATTCAGGTGTTGTCGTAGATGATCTTTTCGATAAAAGGTTCTCTCTTCTAAGGGTCGCTCTGCACAAACCGAGTGGTTATGGGTCTCAGCGTGGTTTTCTGGTGGGGTCGGCAATCGGCAATAGACACATGCTTGATGATTATATTCTGCGCAGAGGGCAAGAGGACCGTTCGGGCTACAGACCCAGCGCTCCAGGGAGAGATGCAACGATTTCTCGTGCCTTTGCCAGTCATGCTTTGTTTTGAAAGTCTCCGTACAAAATGTACACTGAAAGGTACGAGGAGGTGTGTAAAGTGTGTGGGGTACTTTGGCAGGCTTAGCTGCTTGCCGACGGCGGCGGCGTCTCCCTCTGTTACCAAAGGAGCTGAAAGAGCCGAAGGAGCCTCGAGATTTGTGAGAGAAAGCAGACGCAAATGAGCCACCACTGGAATGACTGGTACCCAAACTACTAGTCGAAGACACGTTTGCAATGGAGAATGCAGAACCATCATCTGAGAAGCCATAGCTGTAGGGGCTTTCATGGCCGGAGAGAGTTGATGACGCCACGGCTTTGGAAATGGCTGTGATGGATGCAGGTTCGTGTTCAGGAGGACTGTGTTTCCATCTGTCCATTGGGTTCATGGCTTCTAGTGAGGGTGTGGCCCGACGCGGGATATCCATCCCATGGGCATAATTGCTAACAGGCATTGGCGATGTTGAGCGTGGAGCCCGGACCTTGCCTCTACGGCGAGCATTAGCCAACCAGTTGGTGATCTGCGTCTTGTTCAAACCAGTCTGTCGTTGGAGACTCTCTTTCTCGTCGTCGGATGGATATGGGTGACGGTGATGTGTAGAAAGCCAGGCTCGAAGAATGCGAACAGACTCCCGTGAGAATCGCGCTCCGACTTTGGCACCCTCTCCCGTGTTGGCGAGATCATCTTCGCGCAGCTTGAGCCCTTGCAACCCTGCTATTGTGTGTCCGCCAGGCGTGTGCTCAATCAGAGTTGATTCCTCGTCAGGCACCTTGGTGGTATTCCATGCATTGATGGGGTTAGGATATGAAGGATCATCGATATTTAACTCCATTTCATCTGGACTCTCTTGAGTAGCGAGACTACAGGCATGTTCAAGAGCAACACAGCTTGTACATGAGCCGCTGCGTTGGCCTTCCTGGATGACCTTGCATTCATAGCCACGGTTGTGGCAGTATTCACACGGCCGAAGAGTAGTCAGGCCAGTGTACACTTTCCCATTAATTCCCGGTAGGGTTTCGTGGTCTAGATCGAAGTCACCGGAGCTTCTTTTGGAAGAGTTCGCCGACAAGTCGAATTTGGATAGATCATACAAGTTGTCCTGCGGCGTCCAACTGTTCAAGTCAGGGTCGAAAGTTAGACTGCATGATCGGGAAAGTGCGACACAACTTGTACACGAGCCCTTCCGGTGACCTTCCTTGATGATCTTGCAGTGAATCTTTCTGCTGTGACAATATGCACATGGTTTGGACGGGAAGTAGAGGCCGTCAACCCATCTTGGAAAGTCGGCGAAGTCCCCGGGACTCATCATAGTTGTGTCAACGCCGCCACCGGCATGCTGCAGCTGTAAAGCGAGTTGATCATCTGTGTGGTTCGAGGCCGTGAAATGCTCTATGGAATCGAAGGCATCTAGGTCATTTTCTGGTTCGGCAAAAGCTAAATCAATGTCGTAAGGTCCAGAGGAAAGGTGATTCAAGTCTGAGCACGGATGATTGTCCAATTGCCGTGCGGCATCGTCGAAATCGAAGAACTCATCCATCTCATCAATTGTAGTCATATAAAAGGCGTACGTACAATGCCTGGGCGGACCAGGCTAACGCTCGACAACGTCTCAACACGATGAACAGGGAAGATGAGACGGAGGTTGAGGAGAGAGAGAGGGAAAAGTCAAAGGAAAGGCGTGAGAGCTGTGGACGTGTTTAAAAATAATGGGGGAGAGAGAAAGAGGTCTGGATATCTGGAGTAGATAACAGCGTTGCAGGAAAAGTAAGGAAGACCACCAGTTGCTTCCATCCTCTCTGCCTGAGTCAATGCTCGCTTCTACCCAATCCCCGCCATGAAAACGTCAATTGACGAGCGCGCCCTTCAGCATCCGCTTATGACTTAAGGTGGGGTGCACCGCCTCCCCTGTAAAATGTCCGATTGGCGACGGGACAAGAAGAATCGTGCCACCATTCCACCGCCTTCTCTGGTAATACTGTCGACTCCAGGTGCGGAGCATCAAGGTTGTAAGGATCAAGACGGTCTCACCGCGTAAAGAAGCCCCATGACGCCAGCTTACTGTACGGTGTCCAAGGGGAAAAAGCCCCGGGTAACCAAATCAGCCAGCCCATAAGAACCCATGTGCTTCCTGCCATATGTAGGTTGTATGCTCATTCAAACTCCATTGAATTCCGATCGCAATGAAAGCCGTGTGGTGTGTTGATGGCAGGCTAGGATGGTGGTTGATGCACCAGATGCATGCTGACTTGGCTAACAATCCCCTAAGGAAGGAGTATGCGACACGCGAAAGCTTGCAGTCTTATCAAGACCGACATGGCCCAGCGGAACAGGGGAAGCAGAGAGAGAAAGACGATGGTAGCCGACATATATAGCGCTTAGTGCGCGTGTATGTGTTCTTGAGTATTATTAGAAGAGTCATGGTTTCGTTGTGAAATCGCGAAAGGTATTTTGTACAAGGAGGGTAGGCACTTCATGTGACTTGTACAGCTCACACTTCCATTATTTCCTAAACAACTACTTCGAAGTCCCGATTGTTTATCTAGTTCTTGATACTAGGTGGTTTTCAAGTTTGTCGGATCTATCATAGATAACCTGGAGGGAGAACATAACTTTCCGCCAAGAAATGATACCTCACAGAGTCGATATGTTTCAAGTCAACAAGCTAGCTGGACTATATAAGCATATAGTATATCTATAGCAAGAAAGAAATGCAGAAAGTGTCTAACTTATACATCCTACAACAATAAATAAATAATCTTCTCGTCCTATCGCTAGCTAACCACTTCGTACATTACACCCTAGTCGCCAACCATTGTATAAAAGGACCAGGAAAAGAATAAGATGATGCTAACACATGCATCTACCATACGTAAAACTAGCCTCATCTCCCCTTGTCTCTAGAACTAACCAAAGCAGGCCAACAGCGAAGCATAACAGATCAGCCAAGCCAGCCTGGCATCGAATTATGACACCAAACTAAAATACCTTATATACCGAAGAACCCAAGCAAGATGCTACCTGTCACAGATTGTTCCTGGCTGTCTTGCAGTATGTACCCAAAAAAACGATCCTCCCTTCCCAATATACTCCATCCCATCCCAATCCGTCAGGCGCCTCAAGTTCAACACAAGCGACAGTGACTCCTGATCCGCTCGCTTGTTCTCGTCTCCGTCGCCTGATTCATTCTTCTGATCCTAACCGTCCAAACCCAATTTCCTCCACGGATGCTGTTGCGGCCCATCCAGTCCACCTAGCATGGCTATACCGAACCAATTCCCAAACCAGCCTACCGTATCATCAATCATGTACGATCCAAACCTAACATTAAGTGAGCTTAAAGCTCATTGCGGCGTCACCGTCCGCTCGTCCTACTCTTTCCCACACCTCTTAATGGCGCCGCTCCACCACCATAAGAAACTGGATCCACAGTTCTGTAGCCACTCTCCCTGTCTCTATCCCTTATACTCTCAACATCTACACTCGCGCTCCTGCTCCTTCTCCTCTCCCGTTTGCTCTTAGTCCGGCGTGGTGGGGAATGTTCTTCGATTACAACAACCTCGTCACTGCCTCCAGGGCTACGCTCCCTCCTACTCTCTCTTCTCTCCTCCACAATGACTCTTCCCATCTGAGGTGGCGGCGGAGGTGCACTCATAGGCACATGTCGGACCTCCTCTCGAACAGTTTCGCGCCGTATCGGACTGCGTTCGCGCTTGATTTGTACCGTTTCGATATTACTCGTTCGTCGTGAGCGATGGGAGCCAGTACTCCTTTTACGATCCCTCACAACAACACTTTCCGTATACGAGCTCCGACCATCGACACGGTTGAAGTTCATAATGGTGTATAAAAACCATAGTATCAACAAGAACCCCGCTATCGATCCTAAGACAATGCCAACAACTGTGCCGGGAGAGGGCCCGGAGTTGATATTACTGTATGCAGAGGGGACGATGGTGTTGTCAGATTGGCGGCGCAGTATTCTGTTTGCCAGATTCGAAGGCGATGGAATTGTTCGCTTCCAGTTTTGTAGTTTGTCAATCGAGGGGACGGAGTGGAAAGCGGCGAGGAATTCGTCAGGCAATAATTGGGAGCGGGGAAATATGTTCGTCGTCGTTATCTCGCCCGCATCATTTTCGTTGCTGATGAGTTGGAGGGGCGAGTTTTTGTCTGGTCGGACAATGATGCTGAAGGGATTGGGTAGAGGAGCCATTGCAGCTGACGCTGACGTTGAGAGGGCTCGTTTGTATAATCGGACGTTGCACGCAATCAGTCCGGATATTCTCTGGATGAATGTGCGCTGGTGCGAAGAGATAGATTCTCGAATTGAATGGAGGAGTGGTACCTCAAACAACAAGAACCTCAGCTCGGGCCTCAGGTTGTCTTGGTGGTGATAAGTTGTGTCGCGATAACCGGGAAATCCTACGAAGTAGGCTCGTCGACTTCAATGCGCCATGTTTTGGGTTTCGATTACTCTATGTTTGAAGATATATTAGATGGTTTATGTATGAACGAGAGTACGAATTGGTTGATTGTGAGCAGTGTAGGATGTGGGAGAGAAGAGAAGGTGGGCTGGGCTGAGTAACAAGGTCGATGTTGTCACCTCTCTCTAATCGTCTACTCCGTACGCTGACAATCAAAACAAGGCCAAGTTGGGCTTTGCGGCCGGGCAGATCGCTTATGATCTGCAGATACTGTATTACGGTATTACGGTATTACTGTACTGTACTTCGTACTGTACTGTACTCAGCTGTATTATATAAAAGAAAGTTAAAAAGAAAGAGGTTGGTCATCATTAGACAATAATAACAATGGAATTACCATAAAAACAATCGGAGGTCTCGGAGGATAAATTGCTTCTTTAGCAGGAGGAGGCTGGCTAGGAGGCTGGCTGGGCGGGCCCTTAGGGGTATATACATACTGTACCATACCTCCATACAGTCATACATATATGCAAGCACACATAATGCCCCGTACTCTCCGCAGTCGAATTGACTGGAGCTCACCTTGCACGTGCAGTGAATTGGTCGAGACTCGACTCGGCGACGAGTGGGTCTACGAAGAGAAGGGAGCAAATCAGATCTCAACCAGCTGGGTTCGAGGTTCATAATAACCCATTGTTCGCAGGAGAACGGCTCTTCAGCTGGAGAACTCGTTAAGTCCGATTTTTACAGAACTTTCCTCCTCCTCCTCCTCCTCCTCCTCCTCCTCCTCCTCCTCCCCGACAAAAGAAAATACAGAAACCACAAGTAAGAAAGCGAAGAATGTCACCAGTAGGTATCATGTTTCGAAAAGGTTAACACGAGGGGTAATCAGCTCGCAAAACACTACTCCAGCTAGCATAGCCACAATCTGGTGGTGGTCTTTCTTTCTTCCGAAGATGGATGGATAGTGTGCGCCATCTTTTGCGACAGCAAATGTTTCCTTCTTGGCCGAAAGGAAAGCAAGCCCAACACTGTTCTTCTTGCCTCAACCTCAACTCTTCTCTCTTCGACAACTTCTCTAACTTCTCTACCCTTACTGCCGCCACAGCTCATTTCCTACTATCTCTTTTTAGTCTCTATACTTCTTTTTGTCGCATAGTTCAGTACCAGATTTCTTAATCATAGCTCAGCACAATCAATACTTTTGGACGGATACCTCGGCCGTAGAAATCGCTCATACTGGACTACAGTACAACGAGCGCTATATCTAACTCGAATCCGGCATCACACTACACGACAACTTCAAATCACAAAATCCACTTCCATTAGACTCGTATCGCACACACCTGTGGTTAAAACCCGCCATCTCATCTCATCTCCTTCACGACCTGCGTACGCAAACTCAAAAGAGCTACCTGGTGACACATAACCCTCTACCACCTCAACGTCACCGTCAACGTCAACCCTAACCAACACACTCTCACAAACAAAATCCAAAATGTCAGGCAAGCCACAAAAACCCGAACAACACACTGCTCCCGACGGGCCCCCACCACCAACCTACGAAGCCAGCAACATCTCAACCCCACCTCCAGCAGCGCATCTCCAACCGCAACACACAGCCGGAACAGACTACTACAACAGCACACCCCAAGGATACCCACCACAAGGTCACTACGCACCACAAGGTCAATACCCACCACAAGGCCAATACCCACCAGGACAGTATCCGCAAGGTAATGGCTACTATGCACCAGGTCCTCAAATGGCATATGGACAACAAGGTTATGGACAGCCAGGATATGGACAACAACCTTATGGACCACAAGGAATGTATTATGGACAACCACAAGGTGGATATTATAATCAGAATCAGAGGGGTGGCGGTGGATGTATGGAAGCGCTGTTAGCCTCGTTGGCTTGTTGTTGTTGTTTGGAGTTGTTGTTTTAAGCTCGAAAGGACGGCAGCGGGGGGTGGTTGGCTCGAGTCGGTTGTTAAATGGTTTAGTTTTGGTTTGGTTTGCACTAGATTCAGGTGCCACAATTCTCCCAACTGCGTCGGACGAGAATGGGAAAGATAAGGGATTGGAAAAACTCGAGAGAAGCACAAAGAAAACACTCGAAGCCAAACCCCAGAATTCCACTCAATTGCCTCCCAACGCAGACAGTACGAAGTTATTCGTGAACGACAAAACAGGACGGAACAGGACGGAAGAGGACACCAGACCAAGCATCTATCTTCATCTACATGTTTCAAATTTTCGAATATCTACCTAGATAAAGGCGGACATGGCACACGGCGAGGCGTATATCGGGGGCATCATTTCTACATACAAGGCGGGCAGGCTATGAGGCTGGACCTTTTCCGTTTCTTCAATCGGAAAGGGAGACGAGGGGACAGGACTCCTGTCTGTCCTGTACTGAAACACTTTGACACTTTGGTGCACGTAACAACTTTGTAATACTGGTAACAATGCGTAACAGAATGGGATGTGAGAATTTTTCATACTTTGTATAGGTAGTTAACGTAGCGAGCAAAGCAGATATTTTTCCATAGTGTTCCTTCAAGTCTCACGCCAGTTTCATAGGAGTGAGTATAAGGTCCTTTACCTTCGTAACCCATTTGATGTGAGTAGCTATCTTATTAAGCAACCTCCTTGATTTAGAAAATTTGACTTATTTTGGTAACACACCTACCTAACTCTCATATTAAAGCTTATCTGCCTGTCTCATAACTCATGCTAATCCTTACATACCCCGTACACTCACCTCACCAAGCGGTGTCCCATGAAGCCTCCAACCTAACCAGGTGCCATCCACTCTCCATAATCCTCTCCATACAAAACCGTGAACTCCCCCAAGCCTAGCTCCCAACTCTGCCACTCTCTCTCCCAGACCGCAAGCTAGGTAGTCCGGTGGGAATTGGCCTTGCTTTGTGCAAGCCAAGTAACCGGGCTGAAAGCCAATGCACCGATGATGCAAAGTCCTGTGGCAATGAGTTGGGCGCAAAGAATGAGAAAATCCGAGATCTGGTGTGGAATGAAGATCTTGACAAGCTCATTGCTCTGGTACAGATCCTCTTGGTGCGAGATAAAGTACTTGCCAGTCTCCTTGGATTGTTCGAAGTGGAGCTTTGTCGTGAGGTTCAATGGTGCCTACAAGATGTTAAGTGTGTACTGTAGGTGGATGTGACGGAAGGGAGGGAATCTAAGTTACTCGACGATTCAGACGTACCTTCCATGGAAGAAAGAAGAGACGAAAGATCTGTGTCATCTCGACGAAGAGCACTTGGGATCCTTGATTGTAATCTATAACATAAGATGGTATCTAGTTAGTATCTATTTTTATATAATTCTAGAATACAGCGTTTTCCTTCAGAGTAGGCTCGGTTGGCAGGACGAAGAAAACTGATTTCGTACCACACGATTTGACAGTCAAATGAATGGTCGGAGAGATGATCTTGTACCAGCGATAGATCATTAAGATGATAAATCGGGAGGTGATTTCAATGTTGAGTATTGGAATTCGGAAAGGGGTGAAGGCAGGGACCTAAGTCGAGCACGATCAGTATCGGTGTCAGTTGCCATACGAACTGGTTTACAAGAGATGGTTTTGATTGGAGCAGATGAGATACTCAAATCAATTGAGTGACCCAAATCAAGTGAGTTACTTAACTCGAGTCAGTTACTCAAGTCGACTGAGTTACCCAGATCCACCTCTTGCATCCGAATAACCATCCATTCAGAACGGTCTCGGGCGGTCAATTCGTACAGTATTCACTCAAAACCTCGGTCGGAAAGATGGATAGGGTATGCTAGATGTATCGTGTACTAACAGTGCATATTGGATGCTTAAAAGTAGCATTAGGCAAGAAATAAGTTTCCAAAGCATTTTGTTGTTCATTCGGTGTGCCCTCGGTGAGTTGATGAATGACTAGGGGGATTTGCTTTGCTGATAGCTGTTAGTTCCGGTTTCCCCTGCTGAAGCTGAACAGTGCAGGAGGAGATGATCGAGGTGAAGAAGAATGAAAGCGAGGCATATAGTGCACGCATTACCCGGATGATCCATTGTGTTACGTTCTTCGTAGTTCAATGTATGGAACTATGACCGTGGCTTGATCTCTTCTTCTGAAGCTTTTAGAGTGAGGGGGTGCAGAAGTTCAGAATTGTGGGAAAATGGTGTTTGTGGGAAAAGAGGTTGACTTTCTGTGTGGAATTAGGAATTACGAAAAGTACAGTAAGTGAGTTTAGGAAAGCTACGTTGAGCTCCCGATATCCAATGACATCACATAGCTAGCAAGGACGGGAGGGGCATGTGCACGCGCCTTCATGTGACAGCCCGGTAGTCCCTCAGTTCCTGTCGTCACCGTAGACCAGTAGACCAGTAGACCAGGTACCTTACTGTTCTTGGCCCAATTGAAACTGTAATGATACTGAGGGGCTTGCGAGCTGTAGAAAAAGTACCCAGGAAACCTGGAAAGCTCGCTGCAATAAAATCCAAAGTATAAAATACTCTTCCCCCATTTGGCAAGAAGACTTACAACTGCCGTGTGCTGAGTTGAAGTGCTGAGTTGAAGTGCTGAGAAAACCCCGATCCCTTGCCGTCAATGAAAGCAGCGAGTTATCGAGTTAGTTTGAATAATTCAACTATGCATTCTAGAATCCGAACCCTGCTACCTATGCTAATTTCGGTAATATAAAAATTGTTTTTCTGCGTTATCTGTTCATACACTCTCTACCCTCTGTACTACCATAGCTGTAGCAGCACCGCCTCCATTACATATAGCTGCCACTCCGTACTCTCCTGGTTTAAGCTGGTGTAATAATGTCGTTAGAATCCTCGATCCTGAGGATCCAAGGGCATGGCCGAGAGAGATAGCACCACCGAGGAGGTTAACTTTGGCGTTCTCAAGACCGAGAATCTACTTTACGTTAGTATATCATCTGGCGACTCGCATGAACCCAATGGTTAAGATGGGACGGATGTTTACCTTCTCGTTGGCTTTAATTACAGCCGCAAACGCCTCGTTGAACTCCCAAATCGCAACTTGATCCTTGGTAATACCAGCTCTCTCCAAGGCAAGTGGAACGGCCTTTGCAGGTGCAACAGGGAAATCAACAGGATCAATCGCCGCATCTGCAGATCCACAGATTCTCGCCAAAACCCTTGATCCCGAGCCGTATTCCTGGGCAAGAGCCTTATTAACAATCACAAGTGCCGATGCGCCGTCATTGAATGTGGAGGAGTTGGCTGCGGTAATGGTCCCTGTCCCATCACGGATGAAGGCTGGCTTCAAAGTTGAAACCTTGTCAAGCTTGATGTCCAGGTATCCTTCATCCGTATCGATGATCGTATCTCCCTTCCTACCCTGCACGGTAACTGGTGCAATCTCGTCCTTGAAAGCCCCTGTCTTCCACGCCTCTTGAGCACGAGAGTATGATTGAATTGCATATTCATCCTGCATCTCTCTCGTAACATCATACTTTTTGGCCGTGGTCTCAGCGCATACTCCCATATGGAACTGATTATACACATCCCACAAGCCATCCTTGATCAGGCCGTCCTCCATTTGTACATTTCCGAACGCAGGCAAACCACTCGCCCTCGGAACATACATAGGAACTCTCGACATATTTTCCATCCCGCCAGCTACTTGTGCCTCAGCGAGACCAAGTTGTATATTTTGTGCAGCGAAGACCACAGCCTTCAGTCCTGACGCGCATACTTTGTTAATGGTAACAGCCTCGACTGAGGAGGGAAGACCGGCAAAGATTGAAGCCTGTCGTGCTGGAGCCTGCCCAACGGAACCTTGAAGGACGTTTCCCATATATACATCGGTAATCTTCGAAATAGGGACTTTCGATTTCTCAACGGCTGACTTAATGGCGACAGCGCCAAGTTTTGTGGCAGGAACTGTAAGGAAGGAACCATTGAACTAAAAGTGATTAGATATGTCGTCCAATGATTGTGCCGAAATCTTTTACCTTAGCTGTAGGTGTTCGAGAAGCACTCAATATATATGCGTCTTGGACCTCTTGTCTAGCCGAGGTTGTGGCGCCGAAGTGCCGTTGGACTTGTTTAAGTCGCTGCGTGGAAATAGAAGAGGGTTTTCTGAGAGACGACATTGCATATCGCAGAGACATGATAAGAGAGAGGTAAGAGAAATCCGAACAGAGAAAGAGAGGAAGAGAGGGTCAGGTCAGGAAGAGTAGAGAAAGATGATTAAATTACCTCTGAGGATGTAACGGAATGTTTCCTTATGACAAGTAGCTGAAAAGCTCGGTCCACCGGGAAGGTGGAGGCGGGGAAGTCGGAGAGCATGCCTCGGGGTCAAAAAAAAAATGTACTGTCGGTAGGTAACTCGTACCTTGACAAAAGCCGCGATCTACTGCTAAAGACGGGGGACCGTTGTTTTGAGATATCCAAAACGTTGCCGTACGAAGTTAGGTACTTACCTAATTAGGTAGCTCAATATTAAATCATTTGAAGTTAGCAAGCATCAAAACACCAAGCAAAGCCTCTTCAGACTCAGACCTCAAGCCAGCAAAACACGCCCCGTTGTTTAGGCCGCTTGGGGGTCTAAGTCCAGTAATCCTCCACGTGATTTTGATGCAATACAAGCCTTATTATTATCGTGCGACGGGAGCTTTGCTTGATCGCCCTTCCGCTTTGATTTGCCTCCAAATTGTACGGAAGTAGAGGACCTGCTCTCTCGCCCTCTCTCTTCTTTTGTACTTATTATTCTGCATTAAAAAAACTCTTTTGTATTCTCGGGTCCTTGCAGATTGTGGACAAGAACTAACCTGGAAATTCAGCCTATCACGCTTCGGCTACCCGCATTGAGTTGAACCTCGTCACCGCGAGATCAACCCCACGCTACATGAACCTTTTGGCACTCGAACAACCACTCCAGACTTAGCTATCAGCTCTATTTCAACCGTCGTGATAACCATAGCCACCATTTCAACACTGCCACAATGTCAACCGCAGCTCGTCGCCGTCTCATGCGAGATTTCAAGGTTCGTGGCAACGATTACTGCAAACAAGAAGCACACCAGAAACTGACGACGATGCCAGCGCATGCAAACAGATCCTCCAGCAGGCGTGTCAGCGTCACCTGTTGCTGACAATGTTATGACTTGGTATGATAACCGCCAGATGGCTCCATGTGTAACTGTTAACAGTCTCATCCCAGGAATGCTGTTATCATAGGCCCAGCAGATACTCCTTTCGAAGATGGAACCTTTCGACTCGTAATGCACTTCGAAGAACAGTATCCCAATAAGCCACCGGCAGTCAAATTTATCAGCCAGATGTTCCATCCGAATGTGTACGCCACTGGCGAATTGTGCTTAGACATATTGCAGAACAGATGGAGCCCGACATATGATGTAGCAGCTGTTCTGACCAGTATTCAAAGGTAGGAATGAGACAAGAAAGTGCTGAACGGAGGTTACTAATTGATTGGCAGTCTCCTGAACGACCCTAACACTGGCTCTCCTGCGAACGTTGAGGCTTCAAATCTCTATAAAGACAACCGCAGGGAATACACAAAGCGGGTGAGGGAAACTGTAGAAAAGTCCTGGGATGATGGCAACTAGATCTTCCAGAATGATCTTCAGAACAACCTGTTAGATGAAGGGGAAATGAGTTGCACGGACGTTATGAGAGGAAATATTGGTGGGGTTAAGGCGTTCATGACGGAATTCAGAGAGTTTCCAGGAGTAATTCTGCCGTTGGGAATGTGCATATTCATAGGCGTTGAGCTTTGATAAATATTGAATTTAGTATTGAAGTGAGGTTTTCATTGCATGTTCACAGCTGAGTTCACAAGCATGATCCCACATGCTTAGTGTTTGCATTAAAACCACCAATTTCTCTAACATTGTTTCGCTCCGTATACGCGAAAGCGCGCTAAGGGCCAAGCAAGTCAACAACCTCCTTATCAAACTGATCAAACGTGTCCAACCTCACACGACATCGCTCGCAGGAGTTGAACATCCCGTACATGATTGTTCGCAGATAACACACGTCGAGCGACCATGTCGAACACTATCAAGGTCATCGCGCGGTTCAGGCCGCAGAACAAGACCGAGATAGCCTCAGGGGGTCAACCCATCGTCACGTTCGAGAGCGATGACACCTGTAGGCTGGACGTACGTTTACACTCGGTTGCCGCTGTTGACATATCATCGGCGCAGCGATATGACCATCGCTAACTTTCGAGCAGTCCAAGGAGGCCACAGGGTCCTTCACATTTGATCGTGTTTTTGATATGAGCTCGCGCCAATCCGATGTCTTTGAGTTCTCCATCAAGCCTACAGTAGATGACATCCTGAACGGTTACAATGGAACAGTCTTTGCGTATGGCCAGACGGGTGCGGGGAAGTCATATACCATGATGGGTACAGATATTGATAATGATGAGGGCAGAGGAGTCATTCCTAGAATTGTAGAGCAAATTTTCGCAAGTATCTTGTCTAGCCCTGCCAGCATCGAGTACACAGTCCGGGTTAGTTACATGGAGATCTATATGGAGAGAATTAGGGATTTGCTGCAGCCTATGAATGACAACCTTCCCGTACACGAGGAGAAAAATAGAGGAGTCTATGTCAAGGGTTTGCTGGAAGTATACGTCTCAAGTGTGCAGGAGGTTTACGAAGTCATGAGGAGGGGTGGAACTGCCAGAGCTGTATCTGCTACCAACATGAACGCAGAGTCCTCTCGGTCACATTCTATATTCGTCATCACCATCACACAGAAGAACATCGAGACAGGGTCAGCGAAGAGTGGGCAGCTATTTTTGGTCGATTTGGCTGGTAGTGAGAAGGTCGGCAAGACTGGTGCTAGCGGGCAAACTCTGGAGGAAGCCAAGAAGATCAATAAGAGTTTGAGTGCTTTGGGAATGGTCATCAACAACTTGACGGACGGCAAATCAGCACATATTCCATACCGAGACTCGAAACTTACGAGAATTCTACAAGAAAGTCTGGGTGGAAATAGTCGGACAACTCTCATTATCAACTGCTCGCCCAGTAGTTACAACGATGCAGAAACCCTTGGCACGTTACGATTCGGTATGCGAGCGAAAGCCATTAAGAATAAGGCCAAGATCAACGCCGAGATTAGTCCTGCAGAGCTTAAAGCTCTGCTGAAGAAGGCACAATCACAAGTTACCACGTTCGAAAACTATGTATCGACATTGGAAGGCGAAGTAGAGCTATGGCGTGCTGGTCAAGCGGTTCCTAAAGAGAAATGGGTTCCTCCTATTGCAGCAGTTGGAGGAGCCCAACGGAAATCACAGACCGCGGCACTAACACCACGACCATCCACACCTTCTCAGAGCCGAGCAGAGACTCCGACTACAGAACGTTCGGGCACTCCTGGGCTTCCCATGGACAAGGATGAGCGAGATGAATTCCTCCGACGCGAGAATGAACTGCAAGACCAGATTGCCGAGAAAGAAACCCAGATCGCGGCTGTGGAAAAGAGACTCAACGAGGCTAAGGAAGAGCTTGCTTATCTCAAAGAACACGGGAGCAAGACCAACCGAGACAACGAAACTCTTACGAGCGAGATCAACGAGTACAAGATGCAACTTGAGCGCTTGACGTTCGAGAGTAAAGAAGCTCAGATCACCATGGATAGTCTAAAGGAGGCCAACTCAGAACTTACAGCAGAGCTGGATGAAGTCAAGCAGCAATTACTGGACGTCAAGATGAGCGCAAAGGAGACTGGCGCTCTTCTTGACGAGAAGGAGAAGCGAAAAGCCGAAAAGATGGCCAAGATGATGGCCGGTTTCGACCTCGGAAGTGATGTCTTTAGCGACAACGAGGCTTCAATCAAGAAGGTTATTGCCCAAGTGGATGCATTACACGAGCAGAGCGCTGCGGGTGAAGCCATCCCACCCGATGAGTTACAGGATTTGAGAGCAAAGCTAGTCGAGACCCAAGGAATTATCCGACAAGCAGAGCTATCCTTTGTTGGTTCTACTTCCGTGGTTGACACTGGTGCTAAACGCAGAGCGGAGCTAGAAGAGCGTCTTGCAGCTGTGGAGCGTGATTACGAGGATCTTCTTGAACGCAACTTGAGCGAAGCCGATGTTGAGGAGGTCAAGCAGCGTCTTGAAAAGGCGTACTCCAACAACCAGGATGCTAAGGTAGAGTTGGTGGAGGATCTCAAACAGGATCTTGCGAACAAGTCTGCCGAGCTTAATCAAGTCAAGTCGCTAAATGCTGAACTTCAACAACGCATCAAGGCCGGCGGTGTTCCCAATGGAGCAGCTAGTGGAATTGCAAATGGCAAAACTGTCCAGCAACAAATCGCCGAATTCGACGTCATGAAGAAGAGTCTGATGCGTGATCTCCAAAACCGATGCGAACGTGTCGTCGAGCTCGAGATCTCCCTTGATGAGACAAGAGAACAGTACAACAACGTTCTTCGTTCGTCCAACAATCGTGCTCAACAGAAGAAGATGGCTTTCTTGGAGCGCAATCTTGAGCAATTGACTCATGTGCAACGCCAACTCGTCGAGCAAAACGGTAGTCTTAAGAAGGAAGTTGCCATTGCGGAGCGCAAGCTTATTGCCCGAAACGAGCGCATCCAAAGTCTAGAGTCGCTCCTCCAAGATTCTCAAGAGAAACTCACGGCCGCGAATCACCGGTATAATCCCCCCCTTTCCCCTTCACCTGTTTTTCAGCGACATTTGATACACCAACTACTGACACGCCATCCCTTTCTCACAGATTCGAAGCTCAACTCACCGCCGTGAAGGAGCGTCTCGAAGCAGCCAAGACAGGCTCTACTCGCGGCTTGGGTTCCCCAACCCAAGCAGGCGGCTTCAGCTTTGCCGGCTCAAGAATCGCTAAGCCGCTGCGCGGTGGTGGCACCTCTGACGCCGGTGCACCGATCCCGGTTATCTCTAGTCTTCAGAATGAGGCATCTGCTGGTGGCAACAAGAGGAGTTCATGGTTCTTTTCTGGCCAGAAGTAGAGAATACACGAAGAGAGAGGGATGGGTCCATTTGTACTACTGGTAATCGCTAGAAAGCGGACGGCAGCCTGCAAATAGGAGAATGATGATAGATGATGAGGTCATGTATACCCACGACATAACTACTTATATTTGTTTCCTTTCCTTTCCTGCTTTCTTGCAACCACGCCTCTCTAACGTTTATACAATTTCGTTCTGTTCCGTTGGATGGGAATGGAGGGATGGAGCACATTATTATTGTTTTTTACCTACCGGTCATCACGGGAAAGAAAGAAAGAAAAGAAAATAGACACAGAATGCAACAGTCAATCTGGAAAGAAAGGAAGGCGATGTGGGGATGTGGGTACGTGGGCATATGGGAGGTTAGGGGGTTGGCTGCATCCATGATGGCAAATCGGGGGCTTGGATCCTTTTGACATCTTACCTTGCTTTTACCTAGCATTTTTCTTTTTACTCCTTTTTTTTCTCTCTCATTCATCGTGATTCATCATGAAGGAAGGATTTGCATAGAAAATGGAGCGTTTGGGAGCGGTGGAGTAAGTTGGAGTGAGTGGTGCACATCGGGAATTATAACATTTGCTTGCTTCCCTGCTTTTTCTTTCTCCTCTGATTTGAACATTCAAAATGGAGTGGATGAGATGGAGGCATTGATTGATAAATAGAATGTTGGGAATTAGCGATTGTGGTTTTAGTTGTTGTCAGGGTAGTTGTGCTACGAGTGTTGTGTAGTGTAGTGTAGTTAGTCTACATTGATGGTGTTTAATTTTTATATTGAAAGTGCCGGTGCCTTTTTGGTATGGTTTGGTGGGTGGGCCGAAGTTAGTTGAGTTATGATGCCACTGCATAGCTACGCGACTCCTTTCTAAATAAATACAAGCCGTTCCTTGGCTACTTCCTACTTAATATCCAGCACTTCTACTTGCAGTCCTGTACCAACCAAATCATAACACAAAAGATTTTCCATTACAAAAACTCTCTACACTCACAATACAAGGTCACGAACCCAGAACCAACTAAATGCCCACTAAACGTTCCGTAATCATTTCAAAGAATAGGAAATCGGAATTTTATAACCAGCTAGCTACGTTTTAAAAATAACATAAAACATTATTATTAGCTCTTGCTTATGCGATCAAGGCATCAAACCCCAAGACCCCCAAGACCCCCAAGACCCCCAAGACCCCCAAGACTTAACTTACTCCCTCGCTTAACCACCCAAGCATCCCGACAACAATCAAAAACCCCACCAACCAACCAATCCTACACCAAGTCTCTACCCCCGCCCGCCGTCCAATCCAACTCCACCTACATACATAATTATACTCCATAAAAAATACCCTCGTATCTATCAAATGCTTTCGTTGTAATTAATCCCTACTTCTCACTAACGAGCCGTTGATTCAATGAAATACGTAAGGTAGGTAAGATTACCTTTCCTGACTATTCAGCCGTGGGATTCATGAAATTAAGCGATCCATTAACTCCTGCCGTCGTCGCCCGCACACTTAAACCTAAAATGTCTCGGTTATGCTACAGAGAATATCTATTCCTTTACTTCTGGACTGTATTATTTCCGCAGGAATTCATTGATATACTTAGTAGATTTGACACATGGATAGTACTTTACCACTTAGTCGTCAAATTCTAAGCTAATATCCTTGATTTCGTAATTGGAATTTTTATGGTTTCATTGAACTGTCCGTTGACTTCAAGATACTTGGACAATATAATACAGTAGCTCTTCGAGAGAGCTTTGAATCGCCCAGTCTCATTGCCTCCTCTCCTCATTTATACCACATCCCCTATCACCATCTTTATCCTCTTGTATCTTGTTAAAACTTAATGTGTGTCTGGTATGGCTTCAGACCGAACCCCTTTACCCTGTCCTCAGCCTTCCATACAAAGACATTCTTCCGCCGGCCACTGCATTCCTTAACCCGCTCTCCATTCACACCTAACACCACGTTTAACCTACCAATAACCTCGTGTTTTGTGTTGTATGTCCTAGGATTGTTTCGTAGTCTATGCCCGGTAGTCACGTTAGAGAGTTCGAGACGGACTTTAGTGAGTTTTCGGAAAGGATGAAGTTTAAGATAATTGTGGATTGCCAACAGCAATGCGGTGTCGCAGCTTCCAGCAAAGGTGAGCTCAGTGATATCGCCTGCCTCTGATAGTACTGGATAGTACTCTGTAGATACCGGCACGTGAACCTTAAGACGGCGGAGCCATTTCGGTAACTCTGGTTTAAATCTCACCATAGTGGCAAGAGCAACGTCTTTAGGAATTCTAGTGGTGAATTGGTTGATCTTGTAATAAGTGGGAAGAGCGGCAAAATAGGCCTTTGCGTTGGGACGGAGAGCTTTAAGGAGGGGTGGGGTTTTGTTCTTCCTTAGCTTGAGCAGAGCGTGCTCATAAATCTTGTCGAGAATTTCTTGCGCAAGGTCCAACAACTCCAGTGGTTTTCGCTGTACCACTAGCTTCGAGCGACTCTTAGGTTTTGGCTTGGGGCGTTTTGGGTGCTCGAATGTGGGGATAGAAGCGGTTCGGATGTTGCGGGGAAGGACGATATTGCGATGCCAGTTGATCTTTTGCAGTCCCATCCGCGGCGGCTTGGGGCCTAGTTTGGAACTCGGTAGCTGGGTGGTGGTAGAACGAGTATGGATATTCAAGGGGAGTTTTGGCCTGGGGTGATCTGGGCGCGCAAATGTGGGCATAGAAGCGGTGCGGATGTTGCGAGGAATGAGAACATTATGCTGCCAATTTATTTTCGGTAGTTCCCTCCGTTGTGGCTTGTTCTTGTCCTGGAATTCGTTTTTGTCCAAAGTTGATTGACGATCTGCTCCGGCATATTCTAGGCGATGCAGCTCTTCCAGACCTTCCAACTCGTCGGAAAAAGCAGCTGTGTGATCTACAGAATTCCTTTCCTCCAGTCGCTTCTGCTTAGTGCCCTGAGTTGTTTCTTGTCGTGAAATCGTTCGGGGTATCATTTCTATCGATTCCACCAGCTGTCGTCCCGGTTCTGAAGGACAGATGCAGCCTTCGGAGTCGAATTTTCCGCAGCCTCTACATGCCATGAATTTCTTTAGGTGTATCTGCCGTCTGTTTCGCGGTATTCTTGCTCGCTTTCCTGCTTTGACTGCTTGTCCGAACTGAAAAGTAGACAGGGTTATATTTGTGAAAACGTTCGTTCCGACAGGTTGAACAAAGTTGCCATGCTCACTTTGTTGGGAGCTGTTTGAAATACCTTCGCTGGTAGCGTCTCTAGGGTGCGTTGTGTATGGTTTCAAATTCGACTGTTCATTGTTGATTCGAGAAATAT
This sequence comes from Pezicula rhizophila, assembly GCA_022190145.1. Classification (NCBI taxonomy): domain Eukaryota; kingdom Fungi; phylum Ascomycota; class Leotiomycetes; order Helotiales; family Dermateaceae; genus Pezicula; species Pezicula rhizophila. Next base: position 24,120 of record JAJONI010000255.1, read on the forward strand.
CATCATGATAGGCAAGAGAATTCGGGATTGTCTCCAAGGACTCGACCACTGTAGTAAAACGCCGGCGTTTAGGCTGCTGGCAATCGGATTTTGGCGTAATGGTGGTCCGCAACCCTTCCTCATTACCACCTCCCTCGCTCTCAGCATCGATCGAATCATCGTCAGCTTTCATCTCTGGATCTTTTTGCGGCGTGCTGTTCTCTTGAGTGTCGGTGCCCTGACTGATCGCACGCCGAGGGTCCTCGTGCAAGACTGACTTGAGTGGCCGTTTTCGCTTTCCTATAAGCGCCATTATGGCTGGTCCTGCAGTAATATGTGTTGCAGTTGTAAACGCCGGAGATTGTGTTAAGAGAAGATATTCCCTCATAGGCGTGGCAGATGATTAGGGAGAAGTCGTTTTCAGTGTTACCTCGCCGGTTGCAATGCGCCGACTGAATAATAGACTAGTCCAGTTTTAAAGTGCAATGCCCTCCTAACGTAAGTATCTCCTTGGACCTAATACAAATCTCTTATTCTGACTAGGCTGCCGCGGCGTCGTTCCAAAATGACTGGTGTCACGCGCTATGATAATGAGTGTTAGTCAATGCAACATACTGAAATGTAATTATGATGTTTTTGAACGAGCTTCAGCTATCTTCAGTGGGTTGTGGATATGTTCAAATAAAAACCTACGTTACAACACCGCTCCTGTGACTATTGCTGAAGCTAGATCCTGTCTCCGGCTCTTGTGACCAGCTTACGGCTTATCTATCACGATTCACCAGGTACTGAACCAAATGCTGGAAAGCGGCATCAATTCCAGATAGGATTTCCGTCATCATCAAATTTCGCCCACTGGAAAAATGTACATCCTTCCTTTCCAGGAACATTGCCAGCATGGCACATCCAGAAGTACCTTCCCCAATTCTCCTTCTTCCTCTGCACAACTCGTAATACAGTTGGGACACCGCACTTGCACTTCGGGGTAAAATTTGGGTGCAAGGTCGACTTATAGTCTCGATAGGTGATATTGATACGTTTATTCCCTGAAATAGGATGGGGATCTATAGCTAGTGCTGGTGCAATGCTATGTTTCCATTCCTCTTGCATCTCGGCGTGCATAACAAGAAGGGAATTGTGTGGCAGATGGATTGAGATTTGTCCTTGGGCGTCTCCATCTTCTTTGCTCTTGGTGGCTGAGGACTCAGTGTCTTGAGGAACAACTCTCCGGACCCGAAACTCTCGTGCCACGCCGAGGGAGATCGAACCAATAATTGATCGAGGTCCAAGGTATGTGAGTTGGTCGCTGTGATAACCTACACTTTCCGCTCCGCCATTGTAACAATTTACAAAGGCTGCATTGGGTACCCAAGGCATTGGGGATTGGTACTTGAGCTTCTTGGAGTCTGGATACTGTGTCTTGATCCGGGTTGTCACTTCAGAGTTCACGGCATCTTGGACTTTCGGGGCAACTTTCCTCATCTGGGGTGTGAGCTGTCTGACATCCTGTATATGTTAGTATATATTACTGATAATGAAGTGGAGCTGAGGCAGAGACGGAGCCGTGCTGTACCTGATTAGGTGCAAGTATATACTGCGTATGAAAGTAGGGGCAAGGAGAACTATGTCTATGCAACTCACAGTCAAGAGTGCTCCATTATAAAGGTACTCTGTTGTTTGCTTCCTCTGCTCTTCGTAATTCTCCACGTAAAAGCAAGCAGTGTGCGGGCTTTGCACTACATTCTCAAACAATTTGAAAGTCATCCTCTCAAACGTTGGCGCTTCCGCAAGCAGTTCTTTGAGCAAGCTGTTGGCCTCGTCTGGCGGAAGAAAGTTGTGTATAATTGAACATGGCGTATGAGCAGCAACGTCTTCGGGAGAGTAAAGGTGCAAGGTTTTCCCTTTCTTGGAGAGGAGTTTGGATCTCTTGGCTGCGTTTTCTGAAGGTATTGCAAAATTGGATAAAGAACTTTGGTAGCCTGTTGCAGCTGACTTTTTGGATGGCGAGCTCGTTTCTGGGATTGCCAAGGAGGCAATTGCTTTGTCTACATTGCCGTCATGAGCTAGTAAGATATCTAAAAGGGTCTGCAGTTCAGTATGAGGACGTAAGGAGGACAACAGGGCCAGCTTCAAGTCTGTGGAGTCATCGTCATCTGGTGCACTAAGAGAACTAATCTCATCCGTTGTCGATATAGGGTCTGGTGTCAACGACAGCTTTCTCTTCTTCCGTGATACAAAAGCGTCCATTTCAGGGCAACTCTGTAGAGTATCTTCTCAAATCTTGTCAGTCAGGTTCTGGTTGTTTCCAACTCCTGATACAGAAGATGTAGATGTATTTGTAATGCATCTTGCTTTGGAACTAACCATTAGGAAGGAAGGATGCTCTTAGTGGTGAAGTGAAGCGTAAGCACGGTATCACGGGCCCCGGTTGAACCTGCTGGATCACGAGTTACACCGCCTTTATAGCCGAGGTGTGCTTCCGCCGTTTTGCCGTGTCAGAAGCGCATTTGTCCATGCACAGCAGGTGAGGATATATACTGCCCCTCTGCCCCTCTGCCTCTCTGCCCCTTCTCATATAACTCTCTTCGCGCAATGCGCACTTTGCTTGCTTGACATCTCAAAAAAAATGAACGGAATGCTCGAGTTCCGGACACAAGGCTTCAAGGGATATGCCGTGAAGTACTCGCCTTTCTTTGACTCTCGCATTGCTGTCGCAGCTTCACAGAACTACGGCCTGGTTGGAAATGGACGTTTGTACATTCTGGCCTTGACTGCAAATGGAGTCCAGGCGGAGAAATGGCAAGCCTACTCCTTATCATGTAGATCTATTTGCCTACTAACAAGACTATAGGTTTGACACGCAGGATTCACTATACGACACATGTTGGTCCGAAGCTCACGAGAACCAAATCGTTGTAGCATGTGGTGATGGCTCTGTCAAACTCTTTGATATTTCGTTGTCCGAATTCCCGGTCATGTCATGGCAGGAGCACAACAGGGAAGTTTATGCAGTAACATGGAACTTGGTTACCAAGGACACATTCGCGTCGAGTTCATGGGATGGCACAATAAAATTGGTACCCCGCCTTCCCCACAGATGAAGATATACTTGACTGACTCTTGTTACAGTGGTCGCCGCAGAGAAAGGCTTCAATACTCACCCTTCCAACCCATTCATGTACCTATAGCACTGCCTTTTCCCCACATTCGCCGTCTGTCCTCTCCTCTGTAACTTCTGATTCGCATCTCCGAATTTTCGATCTACGAATGCCCGCCTCAGCCTCGAACCATCTTGTCCACCTAATTCCCATCCATGGACCTAATAACCCAGGCTCGCTGACGTCGATTGGTGGAAACAGACAAAATTTCCCACCAGCTGAATGCCTTACACACGACTGGAACAAATATCGAGACACAGTTATTGCGACTGGCGGCGTAGATAGCAAGATCCGGACATTTGATATTCGAAATCCAAGAGCAGGGCCAGTAGCGTTATTAGAAGGACATCAATATGCAGTTAGGAAACTGGCATGGAGCCCACATCTAAGTGATGTTTTGCTGAGCGCAAGTTATGATATGTCATGTCGAGTTTGGACCGACGGTACAATGAACGCACATCCTGGAATTGCAGGCGCAAAGCAACTGGGACAGATGGATAGACATACAGAGTTCTGTACTGGGGTAGATTGGTGCTTGTTTGGCGCTGAGGGTTGGTGTGCTAGCTGCGCATGGGATGAACGAGTACTGATCTGGGACGTAAGGGCTATCATGGGGGGATGAACGATCGTAAAGATCTAAGATACGAAAAGAGACGACAAGTCATGGGATGGATAGCATGGCGTATGGAGTTGTCTATATGATGCTAAGAGGTGTGGCCTTCCTCGTAAATTCATGGGCGATGCATGTTATGTTTGCATAAGAGGGAAGCATCTGCAGGATATGAAGATTGCAAGAGAATAATAGGAATTCATTTTCCCTATTTGGTCCATGTCGAGCCAAATTGTGTTAAGGGATCCTGCGACGACATCAAAATCTTTTAGGAGATTCTATGCAAGGCTGTCCCGTAGAAAGGGCCGGAGCCTTTAGGCTCAATTCAATATGAAAGAAACATTTTACTTTTGGAATCCCTTAGCAGAGAACCTTCTTCCAGTTGTCGTCTCCAACGAAGGTAAAACGCTTCTTAGAATCCAAATTACCCGCTCCTCTGTCTTTACCCGGTCAGGTACAACCTTATCCATCTCATGAAGCTTAAATTTGTCCGTACCCCGCAACATACTGTACTTAGACCTTCGCGTCATCTTTAATCTAGAAGTTCCAGGCTGCTTAATTGACAACAAATCCTGTCACCATATTGATTGAAAAGACCACAGCTGCACAGTGACACTCGGTAGCCGGTTGACTGCGGGACAAACCTCAAATATATCAAGCGAGATAGTGTACTGTACACATTCTGTTTATCCGGAACAAGGATTTCACAGTCCCAATGTCCATTTCCCCACAAACATCAGATGAAATTTTCATTTGTTATGAGTATGTTCAACCGGGTTCTTGCCCCTCGGCTACCCGGATGAATATAGCTGCCCAGGAAATTGGGAAAGCATATAATCAGGGTGTGCCCTCGAGCATAGAAGTCTTGCTCTAAGCCAGTCCAGCTCAAAGTGAAGTTCCTGTCACTCATCACTCAATCACTTCACAATGCGCTTTCAACCAACTTTCGTAGTGGCTTTAGTAGCACTACCATTCTCCTTGGCGCAACTCAATGAGCTTGCCAGAAAAGCAGGAAAGCTTTACTTTGGGACAGCTACGGATAATGGCGAACTCGACAATACGGAATATGTATCCATTCTGTCTAATCTTAGTGAGTTTGGTCAACTTACTCCTGCGAATGGCATGAAGGTTAGGCCCACGTCCCTAGCTATGCGCTCTCTAGAGAAAGAACCACTAATCTAACAAAATGCAACTTACAGTGGGAATACGTTGAGCCAGAACTCGGCGTCTTCAACTACAGCGACGGTTCTGTGGTTGCTAACCTAGCCACTAAGAACCACCAATTACTTCGCTGTCACAACTTAGTGAAAGCTCACCCCTTAAGCCTCCAGACTATTGCACATACATTCTCTAACTCCTACTAGTTGGCACTCCCAACTACCCGACTGGGTAACAGCCGACACATGGAACAAAGAAAACCTCACAACAGCACTGATCCAACACGTAACCCAAGAAGCAACACACTGGTCCCGGCAATGTTACTGCTGGGACGTAGTAAACGAAGCTCTCAATGAAGACGGAACCTACCGAAACGACACCTTCTACAACATCCTCGGCCCAGACTACATAAAAATCGCGTTCGCAGCAGCAGCGTCCGCAGACCCAACCGCAAAACTCTATTACAATGATTACAACATCGAATCCCCAGGTCCAAAATCCACAGCTGCTCAAAATATCGTTAAGATGTTACAAGAATCCGGGATACGAATTGATGGTGTGGGATTACAATCTCATTTCATAGTTGGTGAAACACCCGATATAGATAGCCAGATATCAAATATGGAGGCTTTTACAAATCTAGGTGTTGATGTCGCCATCACGGAATTAGATATTCGTCTTTTATTACCTGCTAATGGTAGTAATCTTGCTCAACAAAGTAAGGATTATGAGGCTACGGTTGGTGCTTGTATGCAGGTTGAGAGGTGTGTGGGTATTACGGTTTGGGATTTTTATGATCCCTTTTCCTGGGTACCAGGCGTTTTTGAGGGGTTTGGTGATGCGGATTTGTGGTTTGCTAATTTTACGAGGCATCCGGCTTATTTTGGGGTTGTTGATGCTTTGAGGAATTTTACTGGGAAGGGGTGGGGTTGGTGATGGAGGGAGTTGGGTTTGAGGGAGGTGAATGGATTATACATAGTCGATTCTAATACACATATGAACTTTGCTTTTGATTTTCTCTTTGAATCTTGGTCATGTGAATTTCAAAGCTACTGACGGGATCGATCATTCAGCTGGTATACGTCTTGCAATCATTATTTGGGAAGTCGTGTAAGATCTAAGCATTCTATTTGAGCTAAGTGTGATACAAATTACCTAAAGAGTAAACTAATTAAGATGAAGTAAGTTCTAGAGATTGCCTGCGGCTCCTGTATTAACCGGGTAATCTAA
>JAJONI010000256.1:0-30213 GCA_022190145.1 Pezicula rhizophila
ACCTATTTAATGTTTTAGTTGTAGTACTAAGAGAGCAAATAGGTCCCTCCTATCTATCTACTTATGTAGTCCTAAAAGTTGTCCATTCCAAAGAGTCTCTAACTAGCTATATATCTACGTATGTAACCCTTAATTTGAGTACTATGTCCTAATTCGCCTAAGCCTTGGTATAACCTGACCTCTGTACCTACACTTGCAATAATATCTCACGATACAGTTCATACCCTGTATACCCATAGCTAACTATTGCATATGTAGGCAGCCGGATGTTGTTACTATTCGTATCTATTTGCATGTATCAATTCGAAGCCAGGATACAAGTGGAAGGTGGTCTTGCATGGCTGCTTACTGGAGAGGAGACTCCTGCCTCATCTTAAGCAGACGTGCTAAATCAATGTGTGTGGAAGAGCTGCTAATACGTATTTCTACACATAAGTACTCCATTATCAGCATTTAGGATCCGTCTCCCTCTTCGCGAACAGAAACCCATCTCGCAATAGTTAGGATGGAATGGAAACATACGCCTATAGTTGAGCTTAAGAAAGAAGGTTGGGGCAGATATATGGACAGCTTTTTCATGTAGGATGGTTGACGTCTATTGAAATTTGGGGTCTCTACCAAAAGGTTGGAAGCCTCAAGCGTCTGGATTGGAAGCATGTTCGCTTGTAACTAAAGAATAGCGCCAATCAATAAGAAAGATAGGGTAGGTTCAATAGATCTTTTGATTCATCACGGCATCCGAGTATGTCTATTACAAAGTGCGTACTCCTCGCGAACTCTCAAGAGTTCTTGTGCCTCCCGATATCCTTAAATTCGAAACGCCGGTTACGGATGAATTTATACACGATACACCTGAAGTACAGCCATTCGACAAATACACAGCGTCCCACATGTGCTAGTAGTGAGGCAGGACATGACACAAAATGTCATATACAAAAGGAGCGTCGCTTGTGGCGGAGGCTCAAGAGAAGGATCTCGGAGAAAATGGTACAAGCGAAGCGAATGGATATTGTGCCCGATTAATTGGCATCGTTTGTCGTTATAGCGCGAAAGATGCTTGATTAAGCACCGTTAAGGTCCTCGCCGTTCATCTCCCCGTCAGTTTCGGCGAGGTCGTTTTCAGGATATTCCATCTTCTCTTGCTGCGCAATGGCTTGTGCCGATACGATCTCAGCAAGACGCTTCAAGCGTGGTGTTTGAAGCCCTGGCAATAGTTAGCTTTCGCTCGCGACAAAAAACGGTATCTCAACTTACAAGATGGTGTGTAGGTCTCCAGAGCAGTGATAACTCTGGGTTCAGCAATTTCATAAGGCCCGCTATCATCCATATCAACAGCAGTGAGAAGGAGAACATCGCTCTTCTCGGTGACTCGGGAAGCAACAGCCTTCATGATCTCGCCATTGATAGGCTGTTCGTAATCTGCCACAAGGTACTGATTCAGCAGTTTTTGGATCTGGTTAGGGGACAGCCTAGTCAAGCATTAGAATATACTGGTAGCAATGGGGATGGAGGATACCTACATCCAGCAGATATCTTGAATAATCTCGATATCGTTCAATGTAGCCTTTTTTAGTTGCAACAGCTTTGTTGCTTGCATCAGATGCTCAAGCTGAAGTGTTCCTTCTGGCATATCATGGCTCTTACACCACTCCTCTATACGAGTAATGTTATAATTGATCTGCAGTCCACGTTTCCACGAAAGGAAATTTCTTCTCATGAGAAGATCGTTAAAAGCAGTGACTCCGACTAATCTAAGCAACTCAGTGACGGTTTGGGTGATGATGGAATCCTCGAGATAGTATGCCTTCATCGCCTTGAAAACATTGTTGAGGAGACTTAACAAGTTATCCATGCTGAAAGCTGGCGTCGAATTTGTTTGGAGAAGCTTGCCCAAGAACCTGTTACTCTCGTTGGTGACGAAGCCAGGAAGAGACTGAGACTCAATAATAGCGGGAATGATCATCTTCTGGAGCTTCTTCTTAAGAATTTTCATCCAGGTGTGGTAGATGTTGAATTCAAGACTCTCCAAATCATGTTTCACAATCTCGAGAAGGCGATCGTACTCGTAATTGTCAGTCTTTTGAGCTTCATACCAATCTTCAGCAAGGAAGACGAATGAGAGCATCTCGTGCACGTTGGATAACCAGAACGCTCCTGCGTTGATAGCATTAACATCCTCACTATCGTGATTCATAACCTCCTGTTGAATGGACTGCATAACATTGGCGAGGAACCTTTCGGACTCCTTGACAAACCCATTGTTCCACATCTCTGATGTGACTAAATTGATTAAGTAGGATGGGAACAACACCTCCTTGTCGGTTGGTGGCTGTGTTGAGTTTGGAGCAGGAATCTTGAGGTTGCGGATCAAGCCCATAGTGACTTCATCATTCAAAATGTCCTCCTCGGCAAGAAGACTCTCAAGCTCAAATTCAATATTGTCAACGCTGGGAAGGAATGTAGTGCCAGAAAGGTTTTGGCGGTGAAGGTTGCTTCCTGTGACAGCCATGGAGACCGGCCGGGGATTGTATGCCGCACTGAAACGATCCAGTTCCCGAGGCTCTGCGCCAGCACTTCGCCTTTTCGGTTTCTTGGATGATACCAAATTGATGAGGCCGTTGGACGGTAGAGTAGCTGTGCCGTTGGGGGCGTCGCCATTAGTCGGCATATTTGGCACAACACGTTTGGCAATCTCAAGCTGCTCGTGCATTTCTGCGAGTTGTTCCTTGAGAGTATTTTTCTCGGTCTCGTGGCCGGTGCTAGCTCTCTTGGCTTCCTCGAGCTCAAGGTTTGACAATCTTAGAGATTCTCGTAGTTCCTTCTCCTCGTCCTGCAAACGCTTGATGTTAGAAGAAGATTCTTCAAAGTTTGTTTGCAACTTCTTCATTTCTTCCTCCATAGCTGCGAGACGTGCAGCTGTGATACCAGCTTGGTTGGCTTCGGTCTGAAGTTCCTTGGTACGGGCCTCCAGAGCATTGTGCCTGTTCTTCCAGGACGTGACTTGACTCTCGTAGTTCTCCACCTTTGTAATAAGGGTTTTGTTCTCTCTCTTGATTGTGCCGAGAGACTGGGTAAGCTCCACCACTTTGTTCTCCAACTTATATGAAATCTGCTTCAGGTCGCGTGCTTCTTCGCGCACCTTCTTGTAGCCACGTCGTGCAATTTTTCCTCTCCATAAGCTCTGAATGATAACAACCTTCTTTCTGTACGCCCTGAAAGACTTCATCTGGCGTCTTGACCTCCATACTCGTTGAATGAGAACGGCTGCGTTGCCCACCCGAGTTTCCATAATCTCTCTTCTGCGCAAGAAACCCTTTGCAGCAGCCTGAGCAAGGATGACATTGTTGCGGATGGCAGTAAAGCTCTTGCGTTGTTTGTGGCCACGCCATACTCGTTGGATCGTGGTGGCAGCCTTCACCTTTCTTGTTTCTTGGGCAGTTCTGCGTGCAAGATGGGCTCTTGCAAGTGATTGGAAGAGTAAGATCGCACCTCGTGCCTCGAGGTACTTGCGACGGTAGTACCTAGCCTTGAGATTCTTCTGGATCATGACTGCACAGCTATCAAGTCGGTTCGTTCGAAGGTTCTCCAAAAATGCTAACATTCCTGCGCGGAAAAAGATCTTTGTCAAGCCAAGTTGATACTTGTCATGTCCATCTCCATTGCTGGTGCCTAGAGCCTTTGTAAGAATTGCATCTGCCATCTTGCGGATCTCCGACGTCCATTCAGTAGAAGGGGTCAACATGTAGTAACGGAGCGCAAATTCTTCATAGGTCCATCTCGTTGGGTATCCAGCACAACTGATCCTGACAGTTTCGAGAACACCACAAGCTCGCAACTGGCTCAAAACCATAGGGCCTTCAAAGACCCATGCTTCTTTCTGTTCGTTGGGCTTAAGACAGCGGATGTAATGTACGTCAGTGTTGTTTATGGTGTTCATCAGTTCAATCAAGGATGATTTGAAAATACCGCCTAGAGTAGGTTTCCTGTTCACAGCAACACCAATTTTACGGCCTGCTGCAGGCTTCACAGCAGAGGATGAAGCAGAGGCGGCGTCTTTCTCTCGAAGAGCGGTTGCGGCATCCAACACTTGACCCAAGAACTTATTCGAAGATGCCTTTAGAACAGCCATATGCTCATCCGGAACTGTATCCCTGTTCTTATCGATGAAACCATCGGACTCATAGGTAACGTCTACGGCATAATGGCAAACCGTGAAGGCCGATTTCCCAAAACGAGGCTTTTTGTAGAACTTGTTTTTGTTTGAAGCGTAATTCATATGCAACTTCGTCACAAACTGCTCATCCGAACCCATAGGCAACCTAGACTCTTCATCCAATAGAGAAAGGATGCCAAGCTTGCCTTCAATGAGGTCAATACAGGGTTGATTGTCCGAAAAGTCAATAAAGGTCCAGTCTATCTGTTCCCTCACGTACTCCTCTTGCTCTAATTTGAAAACATGGGCATTGAACTCCTGTTGGAGTTTCTCGTTGGCGTAATTGATACAGAATTGTTCAAAGGAATTCTTAGCGAAATGCTCGAATCCGTAGATATCCAGAACACCAATGAATGACTTCACTCGGCTGAGAACCTCCTCCGTGGCAAGGCCATTATTAATTGTTTCCACTAACCAGTCGAAGAGACTCGAGTAAATGAATTTGGCAACGGAGTCTCGCACAGTGATCGCCTGTGCTTGAGTCAAATTAGATGTAATCTTCTCCCCTCTGGTGATCAGCTGTTTTTTGACAATCCATTTCGCAAATTCCACGTTATCGACGCCAAGAATGGCACTCGCTTTTTCCAATGACGGTTCCGTTGGGGCAAGTACGGAGTCTGTCCTTGAAGCTGTGATTTTAATGTTTCCCAGATGAAGAAGACCAGCAAGTAACTTGAAAATCTCTGATTGCTGCGCAGCATCTACACCGATTGTTGCTAAAGACTTCTTCAAGGCTTCGAATTCTGCCTTGTCGTCCACACCATCAATTGTCGGGGCACTTCCTTGATTGAGATAGTCAAATTGTTCCACTGGCAGAATATCCAACTCTTTCCGTTCGGCATCCGAAACACCTGCTACGAGTTGATAAAATACGTGGTAATTCCTTTCCTTGAGAGGTTGAAAAACTAGTCTTGAGCGCTCGAGAAGATATGTCCGGATCTTAGCTCCAATAATACTGGTCTTGTCGTCAAACATAATCTCAATATACTTTCCGAACCGTGAAGAGTTGTCGTTTCGCGTAGTCTTTGCATTACCAAATGCCTCCATGATGGGGTTCGTAGCAAGAATTTGCTCTTCTGTTTCGCTCATTTGCTCTGTGCCTCGTTTTGTCCTTGTCCCCGGTGCATCCGGTGACTCTCTCGTAGCAAAATACCGCATTATATACTTGGCACTGACAGTCTTGCCAGCTCCTGACTCCCCAGATACGACGATTGTCTGATTCTTTTGACTCCGTAGCATATCACTAACCTTGGGTCAGCTTAATTCGCCCATTCCACCGTCGAATCACTTACGCAAAGGCTTCCTCCGCAATAGCAAAAAGATGAGGTGCCTGAGTTGCTCTTTGCTTTCCTGCATATACTTGTACCATTCCATGTACATATAGAGAGTCCACACGGGCAAATGGATTTGCGGCTATCAGCACGATACCACTGTACGTGTATATTTCCTTTTGCGAATATCGTAACCGAATAGCTTGCAAAACTGTATAACTTATCAGCAGCGATGGTGAAGAAGCTCCTCAATTCACATACCGGCAGGTTCGTTGAGATGTGATAAATTCGTTAAGTCGTCGCTGGCTTCGAGCATAGTCGGATTCATAAGGGGTGGTAAGGATGAATTTGTGTCGTCTTGGAGAGTCTGCACTGTGGTCTCCACTGTCTTTGTCTATCCATCATGGAGAGATTAGTATTGATGGAAGAGAGGGTTGGGAAAGCTGCTGCTTGGAGCTCTAGTAAACCTACCTCTCCATTTCCAAGAGTAAACACAAGGGTGACTTTATCCCCATCAGTCGTCTTGGATGTCACCTCCGAGGATACCCATCCTTCTGTGGCATCTGGCTGCCATGCTTGCGTACCAACATCATAATTGTGCGCCATCGAGGCTGTCCCGACGGATGAGTACTATGCTCACAACGGACCTCCTTCAACAAGTAGAATAAAACGAAGCAAGTGCTGCAGATACAGCAGGCATGAATGACAACGCTGAGAGAATGATGAAGCTGGGGAAGAGCGATAAAGGGTAAATAAGGGCCACGGTAAAGGCTCGCAGTATTATTTGCAGATGTCGGGTTCGTGTACCTCAAAAATCCAGAAATCCAGGAGTTGACCTGAGGTCGCGTTGAACGAGCGTGTGCTTGATGGGGAGCAGGGGTTCTGGGCGCCAGAGACTGGCTCGAGCGTACCCCCTTTCTTTAGCTGCATAAGCATAACACTTGGTTTAAATTTCATGAGATCTCCGCTCCCCGTTTGCTACTGTTTCCAGGTTGTTTATGATATGACCGTAGCGTGACACCCGTTCTTTGCCCTGCTCCTGAGGGGAGTCCTGTGGCTATTATTATGGCTATTATTGTGGCTATTATGATGGCTCATTTGTTTGTTTACTACTAGCTACGCATTGTTGTTGTGGTTCTGTTAGCTTGCTGTTTTCCATCTTGCTGTTTACCGAATACTTTTTTCCCCCTGTGCTACGACAATGGCCTGAGTCAATCGTAGTTCACCGTTCAGACATGAGGTGCCGAGGTCTAGTGAGCTGAATCATAAGTACACAACGCATGGCAGGAGTACAGTACCTGCTGTCTGTTCCCTTTAGCATCAGTCCCTCAAACTAGGACCGTTTGTCTACCTACTGTACTTCAGACTAATCAGACTAAGAGTTTGCGGTAGTAAAGCCAGTTCATGTGCATCCCAAGCAAGCTCTGACAAATGGTCATCGCAATCGTTACTGGCCCTGCATTCATTACTCATGCTCTTCAGCCTTCTTTGCATCAAAATTAACCAGCATTCCCTGCGAGGTGCAGATTTTGAAGGCTAGTTGCTGTGCTAGGACGTGCCACAACCTAAGGTGAAGTCGGACGGACGTCATTTCAACGAATGTCTATAGTACCTCTATTTTAGAAAATCTAGCATTGATGAAATGCCCATTATTTGCGCCTTCCACGCCTGTTGAATTCCTTTTCCAATGCCGCCACCCATTTTGTACCTTGCTTGATTATCTTTATCCAAATGTTTCACACGTTTCGGTCAATTAGAAAAGTACACGCGTCAAAATGCAAGCTATTCATATTAGTATGATCACGAGAAAACCATCTGCAAAAAAAGTTGCATGTACTTACAGCTCAATCCTTCCAGGTTGTCCGAGATCTCCTTGATATCACTAGCATTAACATTGCTGACATCGGCCATCAAGTATGCAACCTATCATCCGTCAGTGCGCTGCTGCGAAAATATGGATAGAATTTGCTCTTACATCGCCTTTGTTATCAGTGACTTGTTTGTCAACGTTGTGATCGCCAAGAATTTCGTTAACTAAGTTACAGTTAGTGACCTTAAACCCTCCCGTGACGAAATGAGGAATTACCTTTTCTGAGGACACCAGGAACATTTTGATGGATGTAGATAATCTATTATTGTTAATTAAGCTTACTTTCTCCGCATAAATAGCTACTTACCCTGGCGTGATTGGCCTCCTCAAGAGTGAGAGAACGAAGGCTTAGTTCTGGGAAGTTTACAACTCCAAGTGTTACACCAGAGTTGACATATCTTATCAGAGCTTCGCTGACTATAGAGTCATGTTAGTCTGGGTTTTGTTTGGTAAGGAAATTTTATAGTACCTTCTGTGCCAATGGCTCGTTGGGCCTCCTCTGTGCTACCACCAATGTGTGGAGTGAGAATCAGATTTTTCAAGCTGCGAAGCTCATCTGCCCAGTAATTGAGAGTATTTGTAAAGTAATCGCCATTTGCTGCTGGCTCGCTTGGGTAGACGTCCAATGCTGCACCTGCGATCTTGCCACTGCGTGAAGCGTTGATCAATGCCGGAATATCGATTACGCTACCACGGCTGGCATTAATCAAATAACTTCCATCCTTCATTTGCTCAAATTCATTTGCTGAAATCATGTTTTTGGTCTCCGGGAGCTCGGGTACATGGCAGGTCACAAAATCGGCCTCGTTGAGCAGATCTTTCAGTGTTGGAACCTGCCTAGCAGTCCCCATCGCCATCAGATTCACGACGTCGTAATAAATCACCGACATGCCCATTGCCTCAGCCAGGACAGATAATTGAGATCCAATGTGACCATATCCAATTATACCTGCAGCGTAATATTAGCATACTAAATCATAGGCTGGTGTAGAGTGGTATACCAAGAGTCTTGCCGCGAATTTCCCAGCACCTGCTGCTAACCTTATTCCAAGTACCGTTGTGCAGTTCAGATGAACGATCTCCCAGCTGTCGAGCAAGGACGATTATTTCACCGATAACCAACTCTGCTACACTTCGAGAATTTGCGAAGGGGGAGTTAAAGACAGCAATACCATGCTTCGCAGCATATTCCAGGTCGACTTGGTTGGTACCGATGCAGAAACAGCCGATCACAATAAGGTTCTTTGCCTCTCGCAGGACTCTCTCGTTGAGCTTGGTTTTAGACCTAATTCCAATAACATGGACATCGCTGTAGTTGAAGAATTAGTTGATGGGTCGTATGTTCTCTTGAAGCGAAGGGCCTTACCGGATCTTCTCGATCAATTGATCTTCTGGCAACGAAGTTTTCAATGACTCGACTTGGTAGCCCTGACTTTCCAAATTGTCTCGACCGCTGGCATTGACATTCTCTAACAACAAAATCTTAATATCTTGAGTGTCGAAAGGCTTGAGTTGCTTCTCCCTCTCGGGAATTGTTCTTTGGCGGGATAGACCTGCCCCGCCAAAACTGCTCGGCGGAGAATGAAAAGCAGCTGAGGGGGAAATGCTCAGGCTGTGAGACACAGTCCTTGCGAGCTTGCTAGGCGCAATATCCTGAGCTTGAGTGGCCATGTTGACTATGGTGATTGATTATTTGGAAGGCAGACAAAACTATGTTGAGGAAAAAAATGGAAATTTATGAAGAGGGAAGTGAGTCAGTTAGCATTCGAGAAGGAAAATATGGTGCCTCCGAGTCCGCCCTTGACCTCTGACGCGATCTACTGCAAGGCCCACCCGCAGCCTTGCCTGTCAAAGTTCAAACCCCGGAAGCCCCGCCAGCAGGCTGAGAGCACAACCAGAACGTCCTTCTAACTGGCGTAGGTGTTTTCAATGTTACGTATTGTATACCTATATATTTATACTACTACCGAATTCATCGGCGGTTGCAAATGCCCTCTATACAGTACAGAAGCACTGGGAATTCTATTAATAGTTTAATCCTTCCATTTTCTTACGGGTTCGCGCCTTCTTCTGTAGTCATCATAATAATATAGTGGAGAGTAAAAAAGACAATGTGGAGAAGTGAACTTTTCGCATTGAAATCTACAAAACGCCCTTGTAATATTTGCCAATCGCATCAAGTTGATTGCCTCGAAATGATGAGGCGTCGCCACAACCAGGCGAACCAATAACTCATTAGGCTAGTCTAGAGACAACAGAGTACGTTGATCATGTTTGTGCAATTCCCCATATGCAATAACGTTCCGCAAGTCATGAGGAGTGTAAAATGTACCGTGAACCGGTAGTTTGGAGAAACAAGCGTTAAGGGTGACGAGCCAGAGGTTTACAAAGAGCAGACTAAGCTACGGGGCGAGTCAACGAAGTGTTTAGCTCTGCTTGCACTCAGCAGCCTCCTGCTTGGGTTTCGCAGCATCGTCCTGTGACTAGTCAGTAATATTCGGATGTTTGTGCCAGTAAGAGTACTTACCTCTTCCTCAGACTCTTCATCATCATCCCGGTCCTCGCTGTCGTCGTCAACGTCCTCATCATCTTCGTCTTCGAAAGCGCCCTCCATATCGTCATCATCCATCTCCTCGAATTGGAGGGCCTCGCCAGTGAACCAATCAATAGCGCGGGGAATGAGCTTCTCTTTGATATCTTCTCCGAGTTGGTAATCCAGCTCCAATCGCTCCTCGATGTCAGAAGCAGCATCATCATCCTCCTCATCGGTAGGTGGCTTGGGTGGGGAGAAGAAGTTGAAAAATGATTCCGTTGGGACAGTCTTCTTGACAACACGGGTTTGCTTGGTGTCTGTAAAATTATTAGTCATTACCAAATATAGAAACCAGAATCAAATGAAGCTCACTCTTATTACGCTGCTTCTTGCTCTCAACTCGAACAGTCAAGTCCTTCCCGGCCTTCCAGTCAATTTTCTCACCCTCGGCATGATCGTAGATGAAGTCACCACCGTAACCGCTCTCATTTTGGTAGAAGTAGGTCTTGCTGATAGTCTTGTTGGTGAAGAATTCATTCTCAGCAAACTCGAAGATCAAACGGAAACCAGGCTTGTCAAGGTACTCCATTTGGACGTCAGTAAGGTGTTTGAGAGCAGCCTCGTCTCTGTCGGTGATCATCTCAGCAAGCGAGATCTGGTTCTTCATGGCAGACAGCCAAAACTCAGGAATACCAGCAACAGCCTCTGAAGACTCGGTTTCCTTCTCATCTTCCTTCTCAACCTCATCTTGCTCGCCATCTTCCTCACCAGCCTTGATCTCGTCTTCCGTAGGTTCAGCGGCGCCGTTGATGATCTTGGCACGCTTCTGGTAGAGAGGAGTGAACTTGGCAAAGTACTTCTTCTCCAGCTCTAGAACCTCTTCTTGGAATTGTGCTTCCAACTTCGAGTGCTCCTTCTGTACGCCTTTGAGGCCAGCGACGCGGCGGCGCACTGGTGCGGGAAGATTCTCAACATAGCCAGACGAACGGCCAATAAGTCCGCTAAGCTTTCCTTCCATCATCTGGACAAGCTTTGGGTTAGAGGCAAAGATAGAAGCTGCGGTTGCGCGATCAAAATCCTCTGAATACTGCTGTTAGCTATGACCAAAAGAAAAATCGGTGAGGGGCAAATGTAACGAACCCTCCTTGATAGATGAGACACCTGGTTGTTGGGCATGAGATGAAATTGGTGCATTATTTGCAGGTGTGTTTTGGGGGGTACTAGAAAAGATAATCAGTATGGGTGAATAAAAAATCTTGATTAAGTGGTTGGAGATGAAGTGCGTAGGTAGAGAAATAGGCGCTGCGCGGTGGATTTTTTGGATAGACGGATGAGAATATTAGTACTTACGGTGCGGTGACATCGGTCTTGCGGTTTCTGATCGGCTCAGACATCTTGGATAGAATGTTCAGTTACGATCTCTCTTGTGTGTTGTGGGGTGAAGGTGGAAGAAAGATGAAGAGAGGGAGAAAGGGAGACTTCTTTTTGTTGAAGAAAATCCACCCACCCGAGTCAATCGCTCGCAACACAACAGTTGGGAAGGAGCGCCGCTTTTTAGCGGATCGGTAATACTTTCCACCCCGAGGGGGCGATAAGCGCACCGCACCTCTAAATCACTGACCACTGGGCGAGATAGTGCCTGGCGGAGGGTCCTGTGGTCTGGGGTATCGTGGGTATCATTTTTGCAACACCACCACCTGTGTTGGCATGCCCAAGGCGTGCGAATTCTTCACCATGGATGTGCCAAACCAGCAGCGCAGAATGAGGAGCGCCTCTCAATCAGTTGAGCGTACTAATGGCATCATGTATCGGCGCGACTCAAACCTCAGTACCACATCCTTCATGGAGGAAGAAATGGCACAGGACGAGGTTTGTAGAGGAGATGATGACTGGGAGCGATTATGACTGACGGGCCCCAGATCTTTGCTGGTGTGACGAGCGAATCTGTTCCAACCAGTGTGTCGTCATTTGCACATCGACGCGGCCGAGCAGATTCTACTGCAAGTTTCACATATTACCAGGAGGATGATAACGGAACACCAATTTCTGACGAGTATGATGGGGCTATTTTGGACGATGAATCAGTAGTCAACTACGAAGAGGATGATTCGGTGGATAATTCAGTGGATCTTGAGGCTGGAGAGCTGTCAGGAGTGCGAAGGCCATCTGGCGCATCCAGAGCTTCTATACATGATCGACTACTTCGCAGTGACAGTGCTAGGACAGAGGGAAGCAACTACGCACGAGGGGGTCGTATTAGCCAGAAGATTTATGTTGTTACGGAAGACCTTACTATTGTCGTAGCTGGATTTCGCAACAGCAACCTTGGTCTAGTTCTGTACACAGCCATCTGTATTTTTACGTTTGGCCTAGGATACCTGTTGCTCCGTTGGCTGCCCCGCTGGCAAGTCCGTATAGTTGGGAAGCCATGTCCCTTGCGAGAGTGTAGCTGGGTCGTCATTGAAGTGAGTATATCTAATCATCTATCTGTTATCACCACTCATATCAGGCATTCCCTCCAGCGTTGTAGAATTAGTTTGGGGTCTGCAGAACGTGTTAACTCAACCTTGAAATTTCATGTTTATGTAAACTTCAAACCTTTGCTGACTGTTGTAGAACCAATGGGGAGAGTTTGTAGTCCAAGACGTACAATCAAAGGAATACTCTCGCCTGTTATCCACCGTTTTTGGCATTCCTGAAAAGCAGTATGCCATGGCATATGATTACGATGACGATCAAGTTCTTGATAAGCTTCGTATCCTCGATTACAGATATATGCGGTTTGCCTTCCATCCACTAAAGGATAGATTTATTCTAAGTAACAGTTGGAAGGATCCAGCATGGACCGATGTAAAGGTAATTCGTGCTGGAATAGATAGTGAAGAGAAAGAAAGTCGCGAGCTTGTGTTTGGCAAGAACATGATTGATATAAAACAGAAGACTATTCCCCAGCTTCTGGTCGATGAGGTAATGTTCCGGAATCGAGCATGTCAGCAAAATATACTAATCCCCGCAGGCTTTCCATCCATTTTATGTTTTCCAAGTCGCCAGTCTGATACTCTGGTCTCTAGACGAGTACTATTACTATGCTGCATGCATCTTTTTGATTTCGCTTGTGAGCATCACTACGACTCTTTTGGAAACACGTTCGGTGAGAATCAATTCCGACTTCCACAAATTGCTAGCATCTGACTCGTATTTCGTAGACCATGAAACGCCTCAGGGACATATCTCGGTTTGAATGTGATATACGCGTCTTACGCAATTCATTCTGTAAGTTTCTAGCCCCTTCTAAGTATCAATCCTAGTATTGATGCCAAGGACAGGGCGATATGTACCATCGAGCGAGCTTGTCCCTGGAGACGTTTATGAGGTGACGGATCCTGCCTTGACACAGTTTCCTTGCGATAGTATACTACTAGCGGGTGACTGTATCGTCAACGAGAGCATGTTAACTGGTTTGTCATATCACCATCTAATTGTTGAATCTCTCTGATAATTGTAGGCGAGTCTGTACCAGTGTCTAAAGTCCCGGCTAGCGATGAATCGTTACATCTCCTCAACCTAGCAGCTTCATCCATTGCGCCGGGATTGGCAAGGCATTTCTTATTCTGTGGAACAAAAATTGTACGGGCAAGACGCCCACAAGACGACAAAGATGATGAAGCCGTTGCACTCGCAATGGCGGTAAGAACAGGCTTCAATACAACCAAGGGAGCGCTAGTTCGTTCAATGCTCTTCCCAAAACCGTCTGGATTCAAATTTTACCGAGATTCCTTCCGGTATATCTCCGTTATGGGTGGCATTGCCCTGCTGGGATTCATAGCTTCATTTGTCAATTTTGTCCGTTTAGGACTAGCATGGCACCTAATCATCATACGAGCGTTGGACTTGATCACAATCGTTGTTCCCCCGGCATTACCCGCCACATTAACAATTGGGACAAACTTTGCCCTGTCGCGGTTAAGAAAGAAGAATATTTTCTGCATCAGTCCACAGAGAGTTAATGTAGGTGGCAAGCTTGACATAATATGTTTTGATAAAACCGGTACACTCACCGAAGATGGCCTAGATGTGCTTGGGATCCGTGTAGCACAACGACCGTCAAACAGATTCAGTGATATCCTCCCAGATTCGTTATCATTGCTTCCCGGTGCTGCATACGAGCGAGATCCAACAGTCGAGTACAATTCTCAGAAGGCCGTTTTATACACAATGGCAACTTGCCACTCACTGCGGGTTGTAGACGGCGAGCTAGTTGGTGATCCTTTGGACTTGAAGATGTTTGACTTCACGGGTTGGTCGTTCGAGGAAGGCGAACAGAGATCTGGTGATGCAGAGGATGAAGAGCCGGGAGGGCTTTCGCCGTCCATTGCAAAGCCCCCACCTGGCATGGAATATGACATTGATAATGGAAGCACACAGACCACAAGCGTAAGTCCAATTATGCAAGAACCTTTGGCTGACACTTCACTAATATATCATGATAGAAGTCTCCTATAGAGCTTGGCGTCCTAAAATCCTTTGAATTCGTATCTCAGCTGCGAAGAGCCAGTGTAATTGTGAGGAATTTCGGTTCCCAAGGCAGCGATATCTATGTCAAAGGAGCACCAGAATGCATGAAAGATATATGCAAAGCCGAGAGCTGTGAGTACTCTATCTAGAAATATCCGAATTAACTAACAACGTGAAGTTCCAAGCGATTATGAAGAGCTCCTAGCCTACTATACCCACCGAGGCTTCAGAGTGATTGCTTGTGCCACCAAACACATTCAAAAGTTGAACTGGGTAAAGATCCAGAAGATGAAGCGTGACGAGGCTGAATCCGAACTCGATTTCATCGGATTCATCATCTTCGAGAACAAATTGAAGCCTAGCACAGCTGGTGTCCTCGATGAGCTCACAGAAGCCGGGATAAGGAAGGTCATGTGTACAGGCGACAATATTCTAACGGCAATCAGCGTTGCCAGAGAATGCAACCTAATTAGCAAGACGGCCCACTGTTTTGTTCCACATTTCGCCGAAGGTATGTTAAATTACTACAATCATGTACCATTCTGATAATTAGCTGTAGGCGATTTCCAAGACCCTAGAGCACGGCTGGTTTGGGAGAGCATCGATAACACTATCTACCAATTGGACGATAAAACACTTACAGTGAATATGGCCAAATCTGTTCTGTTTCTTAGCTAACCTGTGCAGCCCCTGCCTCCACCCATTGAAGGTGATGCATCGTTGCCATATGACATTAGCAACTTGCGAAATTATTCCTTGGCTGTGAGCGGAGATGTTTTCCGCTGGGTGGTTGATTTCGCGCCACCTGAGGTTCTACAAAGGGTCAGTCCCAGATCTCGTTGCTTAGTACAATCCCAGCTAATTGATGCTAGATGCTTGTTTGTGGACAGGTCTTTGCTCGAATGTCACCTGATGAGAAGCATGAACTGGTAGAAAAGCTCCAGAGCATTGACTACTGTTGTGGATTTTGCGGTGATGGTGCAAATGATTGTGGTGCTCTTAAGGCTGCTGACGTTGGCATATCACTTTCGGAGGCCGAGGCATCAGTAGCAGCTCCGTTTACCAGCCGAGTATTTGATATCACATGTGTTCCAGAGGTTATACGGTATGTACATCATACTCCATTGATTGATCCTGGAGCTAACTTGATTCAGTGAGGGACGGGCAGCATTGGTAACCAGCTTTAGCTGTTTCAAGTACATGAGTTTATACTCAGCTATCCAATTCACCTCGGTTAGCTTTCTGTATGCTTCAGCATCGAATTTAGGAGACTTCCAGGTAGGTCACATACAAGAAACACAAGCTGAATGCTAACCTCATAATCAGTTCCTCTTTATCGACCTCCTCTTGATCCTCCCGATAGCTATCTTCAGTAAGTGTAACCCCGAAGCCCAAGATCTACAGCTTGCTAATGCACTACAGTGGGTTGGACAGGACCTTTCCCAGTACTTTCTAGGAAACGGCCAACTGCGAATCTAGTGTCACGGAAAGTTTTGACACCGTTACTTGGTCAAATTTCAATCTGTATATTGGTCCAAGCAATGGGTTTCCAGGCAGTGAGAAGACAACCATGGTAAGTAGTGGTATTCTTTTGGTCAATGGACCTTACGCTTACTTTTCTTCAAAATTAGGTTTATTCCTCCCCATCTAGACAGAGAGAAGTCGAATATTGAAAATTCCGAAAATACAACACTATTCTTAGTTTCATGCTACGAATACATCCTCTCTGCTATAGTTCTGAGTGTCGGACCTCCATTCCGACAAGCGATGGCTCACAACCGTAAGCATGATTTCAATTCTCTCTATAAAACCCATCGCTAACTTGCTACAGTCCCATTCGTCGTCACTATCGTCGTCACACTGTTGTTCTCTTGTTACATGCTCTTTGACCCCTCACAGTGGTTGGCCAGCTTCATGCAAATTACGCCAATGCCTTGGGATTTCAAAACATTCATTCTAGTGCTCGGGCTTTGTTATATAGCATCAGCATGGATAGCAGAAAATTATTTGCTTCCTAGACTTGCTAAAATCCTGGGGTTTCTGAAAGAAAAGCTCTCGAGCACGCCGAAGCAGAAGAAGACTTATAAGATTGTGCTAGAGAAGATGCAAGCCTTACAATGAGGCAGAATCGTAGCTGTATAATGCGTAGATATATATAGATCCAGAAAGATACCCCCTCATACTGAGTGGCTTATTCGGGCCTCCTTCTATTGGAAAGTCTATAACTTGATAGGTCATTTTGCATGGCCACTATATCTAGACAGGCTCCACGGAAGTTCTGGGCATCTCTGATGAGATCCCTCGGCCACATTTGTATATTCCCAACACATTTTAATGGCACCCCTTTGTTGAATCTCCCGGGTAAAAAGGAATCTACGCTGGCACTAAATCTTGGGTAGAAGGGCGCGTTTATCAAATCTGGCACGTACATTTTTAAGGGCGATGAAACTGAACGTGTAGACCACGTAATCTATGCATTTAGTGCGGTAAGAACGTCCTAGTTCTACCCGCGAGTAAAGAAGGGTTCTAAGACAGAAAAGTGCCTCTTACATAATGTACTTTTCTAATTTAGACGGTATCAAGAGTCTTTGCGGAGAGTAGAAGTTGTGTTTTAAATAGCGCGTTTACCTTTCTGGCTTGTTTCTTTTCTTCTAAGTGAATCGTTTATAGTTATGCGTTCAGGCTGAAGTATTCAGTACTGTATCTTAAGAACTGGGGTGCATTTAGAAGTTCATTATTCTCGTCGCTACTTAAGGTAATTAAGATACTTAAGGCACAAGAATGATAGAAAATGAGGTGATCTATCGATACCGGTGTCAGGAGTATCGGACTCTGATTGGGATGCTCATGTGTATGAGAGATTTCCATATGACGGCGTCTATCCATGTAAGTAACATAATCCCTAGTGCTGATTGTACTCGTGCACTCACCATAGTAATATATGACTTATTATAAATCCTCCATCCATCACCCGTCAAGATCAGCTGGTCCACATACTTTGAGAAGTTGATAATATAATCATAACTCTTATTCCCCATACCCCAAAATGTTCCCGTAATATAAGTTGTCGCAACTGCCATTTCTCTCCCCTCAGGATCGGTCGAGTCGACGAGCTCAGCTGCTTGCGTTCCAAAGCTATGCATTGTATAGAAATTGGGGATGAAGCCGTGGAGATACTCTTCAATTGCTGCTAGTCCGCTGATGGGACTGGGCATTTGGAATTGACATTCAGCATCTTCGGTAAAGATATGGGCGAAGGATTCGGGCAGTGGACGTGAATCGACGGATAGTGAGTAGGCGTTTACCGTTGTCATGATTGCAAGGTTTTCCTCTGCTGTGAGAGCTAGTGTTGAAGATGGTATCAGGAGCATCAGCATTGCTACAGAAGTTCCCTTGAAGAATTTTGTTATAGGCATCGTAAAGGTTGAGTGTCGTCGTATGAATTTTCGAGAGCTGGAAGAAATGATTTTTGGAGCTCACTGGAGTCTACTTCTACTTGCTTCAAGTGTACCATCCTGAGGTTTTATACTCACATGGTGAGCAGATTCATCTTGTAAAGTTTCCTGTAATGCTACGAAAACTGCGAATACGAAATAAAACTGCGAATACGAAATGCAACTCGAGAATACTGTGCATCTTGACAATCATAATATAACCGTCGGCTAATTAGGCAAGCCTCCAACGTTGCATTCGCTCCTAGTCAGCAAAAGCAAGTGGCCTCATACAAGCAAGTAGTCTGGCTTAATTAAGCATTAAAATTACTATAGAATTACATACAAAATTAATAATAACACTCGCATATTTAGGTAGAATTAGAATCTTCTAAACTACTACTCTTACTATTACTCCTACCACCTGCTTGCATGAGACCACTTGCTTTTGCTGACTAGGAGCGAATGCAACGTTGAAGGCTTGCCTAGTAAGCCGACGGTTAATCTAAATAGGATCTCAGTTGCTATAGAGACAATAGAACATTTCAATGCCAGACAATATTTTCAAAACTTTCATGGGTCAACCCTCTTATGGTAGGTGCTTGCCCCGAATCTGGAAGTCATTCCCGAATTCGAAATAACCCTGAGAAAATTCTAGTTACGAGAAAAGTCTATAAGAACAATAAAAGTGTTTGGAACCCAAAGACCTTAACTCTCCTCGAGGTTTAGATGTGGTCTGGGCTCTATTCGCCTTCTGGCAGCACCTTTATTGGTACACTTTCTCGCTTAAACGCGATGGACGATGTACGAAAGGGGGTATCAAGAAATGAGGGACACTCCTTGGCTAGCGTGATGAATTGTGCGCACCTTTTAGCGCTGTATGATTCATATTACGCAGTCAAAGTCTTCTAAATCGCAACTAAGAGAGGCTTCTGAACAGGGGGGGGGTGTCCCTCATTTTTTGATACCCCCTTTCGTACAAGATGGGATATGTTCGGAAGACTGAGAAGTATAGATCTAGTAGAAGTTGATTATCTTAAAGAGCCACTTAAAAAGCAGCCTTTTATTGCCTGATCAAGTTATTCAGCAACTATCATTCTAGTCAGCATATCTGCAGTTCCTTTATGCGACCTTTGGCTTGTTTCCTCGCTTAGTTCCTTAAATCATTTTATTTTGATCAAACAGGTATCCCGAGTCTTCTTAGTGTACCAATTAATATACTCACCTAAATAATAATACATATAATCTAAAAATAAACCTAAGCAATTTTTGGATTGCTCGAGAATTAAAGTTGGACTGATCACCTTTGGACTGCGTTTAGCGAGCAACCCAAATTCCTCAACAAGGTGAGTATAGTTTAAGACACGTAGCGAAGCAACTACGAAGTATGAACAACTTGCTGCTATTAATCACCAGTCCACCTGCCTGACTTAACAAGTAAGAAACCATTTTGCGCTCTCTCCATGTTGAAACTTGTTCTCCGGAAAGCTCACTACTAATCTTAGTTTATTTTATTTAGACTTGTTGCTTGAGCCGTTAGGCGCCGTGGCCCTGAAAGTGTCGCCTAGGGAAGTGCATGCGACGACGATGCTCTGATTATCTAGATCGTCGATTGCGGAATATTTGACGATCGCAATTGCACACAAAAAGAGGCTATTACCCAGGGTATTATTATTCTCTGCTTCGTGCTACGCTCAATCAAGACCCAAACGATATCCTTGCAGTTCCATTAGACAATCCCGTATCCCCCAAAACAGTGTCATCAAAGTTGGGTGTTGTTACTACGCGAGAGAGGGAAACTCCAATGAGTTGCGGGAAATAGCTAGTAATTAAAATTTGGCATCATAAAACCCGTTATAATTTCTTCATTACTACTCACAGAACATCACCCTTCTACTTTGCAGCAAGAGCTGGAGCCGTGCGCAAGTACTCCTTCCGGTACGGGTTGGCATCAACTTCTGGGCTTCGATTCAACGGTGTCCACTTCGGCTCTTCCTTAAAAAGTCTCATTGCCACAATGTACTACGTCTAGTTAGCTTTCTGACAACAGTCCAAGAGTCGCGGTACACTCACGTTCTGGCTGTCCGTCGTGAATCGGTGATATATACCAGCAGGTAGAATCTGTATTCCATCAGTACTTATTCTTTGACCAGACAGGAGCCAGCCTCAAGATCAGGGCTCACAATCAAATCATCCTTCTCCAGCATAATGCGCACCCACTCATCTCCTTCGCTTCGCACATCAAAAAACCCCTGTCCATCTCTCACGTATCTAATCTCTTCATCCTCATGGATATGTTCATTAAAAAACATCTTGACCTTCTCCTCGTAAACCTCACCCATCTTCTCCGGCGAAACAGTAATGACATCACGGTTCTTATAGCTGCGGTCAGAGGCAAGTTTGTCGACGTTGGCAAGGTTCGACATGCGGTAGTAAAGGACGCCGAGTTTGGCTAGATAGTCTGGATCGACTTCGCGTCCGGAGTCATGCAGGTCGCGCTGGTCGCCCTGCGATGTTGTCTGTCAGTGGATGGAGACTTGGGGGTGATTGGGAGATGGATGAGGAGGGGTTGAATGTACCGCTTCGTTGTCGTACCAGTATGCCCTCATCTTGAGGATTGTACTATCTATGGGTGGTGTTGCGCTGTGGACGTGGACGTAGACGTAGTAGATGCGGGTTGCTGGGTTGCTGTGAGTTGAGTGAGATGAGTGAGTGTAGATTGTAGAGTAAGATTTTCGACAGGGTCTCAATAATGACGTTATAAAAAGCCTGCCCCTCATTCGTTGGAGGGGCGACTATTACTGTATTATTCGGGAGGTAGGTAGGTAGGTAGGTACCTATGGACGGCCCTACAATCACGACCTTACGGCTACTGTCCGGCCGTACTGTATGT
The DNA here is from genome assembly GCA_022190145.1 of Pezicula rhizophila. NCBI lineage: Eukaryota > Fungi > Ascomycota > Leotiomycetes > Helotiales > Dermateaceae > Pezicula > Pezicula rhizophila. Next base: position 20,727 of record JAJONI010000256.1, read on the forward strand.
ATGTATGTATGTATGTACAAGTGCCGGCTAATACAAGATGAACAGGGTCTTCAATCATTAAAATACTATACACCTCTAATCCAATAAAACAGGCCGATCCGCTGGTTCTAATCCCAACTCCAAGCGTAGATAAAAACCAAACACAGTAGTTCACATAGCCGCCTGCGATAATGGCAATAGAACAGACCAACCCCGTATGCTGCACTAGCCAGGATCGTCTGATGCCCTCACGCATATTCATAAGAGGATGGAGATCAGGCCATCCGATTAAGCAGTTCGTACCTACTGTCCTTTGCACCGTTTCTTCTCCAGAACACAAATCTTCTCCTGCCGCTTGAATGTGTCTTGGTATTACCTCCATTCCCAAGCCACGAATTCCACGAAAACCACAGACAAGTGCCGATAACCCCTGCAATGGCAAATCCAGAGACCGTAAGGAAAAGCCAGTGTTTGCCCATCCAAAAGATTGTCTGTGCATCTCCTCCATGCCAACTGTTCCCTTTTGTGACTTCAAAGAAGCTCCAATCGTGCTTGTTATATTCGTCAGGCATGAGAACCCGCACATGCTCCATTTCCGGCCGAGTTTCGCCTATATATTGCTTCCAGATCACAGACAGAAAGAGAGGCCCTGTACTGTACATGACAGTAATATAAGGCATGAGCCAATTCCTGTTGTATGATTCCAGCGACTTGATGGCCTGCAGGAAGAATGGATGTTGAGGTACAGATCCCATTGCATCATTGCTTATTCCAGTGGGCACAGTACGTCGTAGCCAGGCTGGATAACTGAGCATTGGATCTAGCTTACGATGACAACCATCGTCGAGATCGATATAGATGCCGCCATAGGTTGCGAGGACGAAGTATCGGATCGCATCTGCGCGTTGAATGGGGTAGGGATAAGATTCGAAAGTTTCCAGGAACCATGGGTATTCTTTCGCAATGAAGTCCCGAGAAAGCTCATCCGTCCATAGCTGTGTTACAGTCAGTAGGAAGTCCCATTATACATTGTTTCCGCTGCCCAACCTTATACTCATAATCCCCATGCAAATCGATACATGACTTCTGCTGTGCCTGCCACTTTTTCGGTATCGAGGCGTTCTTATAGGTCTGATGTATGATCTTTGGGATCAGTTGGACTTGCTTGTCGATGAGATCTGACCCTGGTGCAGGAATTTCTGCGCGGTGTATCGCATCTGCTGCGGCATCCTCGAAGAGCAGTGATATAAGTGTACTGCAAGCGTTCAAGAGGTAGCCGATTATTAGGAGATTGATCACGACGAAGACGATCGTGCCGCGTCGCATTTTGAAGGTGGTAGAGAGCAGCTGTAGAGGGTGGAAACTCGACGGGCTAATGGCTGTGCATCGGATAGCAATGTCAAAGTCCTGTACTGGTACGTCTAGATGTAGATGGTCTGAGGACGAAGTGATGTGACCGCTCCTCAACAAGAGATTAAGGTACGAAGTACGGAGGAGCCTGGGTATTCTGTAGAAGAAAAGGGAGGTGGATCACGGAAGTTAAGGATGACCGAATAATAGGACGAGCGAGGACGCGCAAAAGGGTGCATATAATTTAAAATGCAGCGGCTGAACAGATGCGCATGTTGGTTCAGTTCTTACTTGGATGCAGAGATGCAGAGATGGTTGTATATGTTCAAAAAGGGAAATAGGGCAGTGATACAGGGCACTACGTTTCTGGAAAACCTGGGCTTCGGGGGCCCGGCTCTACGTCTCGTTAAAAACAGGCGGATTTGAGGCACACTGCTCCCTACTAAAACACCTATAAAAACGCCTAATAAAATTCAATAAAATCCTAACAAAATTAGATTTTCTTAATTCGAAATGTCTCTGACTATACTCACAAAAATTTGGCAAAATATATTCAATAGTTATTTAGTTCATTAATTATTCTCTTAATGTGGCCTGTGCGCAAAATGGGCCTGTTTTTTACGAGACGTAGAGCCCGGGTGGCCTCGCTGCCACTAAATTTACTGGAGTCCGAAGCCCCGACATACTGTACAGTAGACATAATAAACGATAAACGATAAACGATAAGGCATTCTTATATTTCCTTCTGTCGGTTTCGCTTAGTGATGCTTGGAAGGACCAAGCATAGCGAGTTAGTGACATTTCACACGCAAGTTCTACGTCGTACAGTGACCACCATTTGCTCCCTGATTGGAGTTTCTGCTGCTGCTGGTGAGGTGATTATGACCAAGTTCCTAGCAGACCACATGTTGCCCGCTAATATCTTACTGTAGCACCCAAATGCCGGGCACATGAGTTATACCGTTTCCGTAGGTAAGGCTACTAATGTTTGTTGTCGGTCTTGGGAGTCGCTGAATTGGGGTAAGTTGTCGTAAACCCCTCCGTGCAAGGCGGTATATTCTTTCGGTTCTGTCCAGTGACACCATTTCTCACTCGAACTGGTTCATATTCAGGCCCGGCATACTTCCTGGCATGGCGTAATCATCACGAGAGTCCTCCCCTCTTGCCCTCCTCCTCCATCTCAGCCCTTCCTGCTCGATTCTTTCTGCCTCAGCTCGAGCTCTGGATTCTGCTTCTACCTCCCTTCTCGCCTCTTCCCGCAGGTCTCTCTCGATCTCTTTGCCCTTTGCCCTACTGATGCTTGCGGGTTCCGAATTTCCTTCTTCTCCGCCTCTTGTGTTCTTCTTCCTAGGCCACAGATTGGGTACTTCAATCTGCTGGTATCTCGGTTCAACACACCTTTCATCAAACCATGTATGCAGACGAGCTTCAACAAGTTGTGCAATCTTTGGGACATCCTGCAGACGTGACCGGCTACCCACCAGGCTTCGTATTGACAAATCCAGTCTATAATCGTCCAGGAAACCAAAAGCCAGCGTCGTCGGTCCGGGATTAAGGGGACTACTAGGTATAAATGAAATCGACAGTGTACCGCTGAAGCGTACCACGGAAACTGCCAAAGCAACAGGAAGAACAGCTACCAATGGTTTGGGGTAATTGAGAAGGAGTTTTGTCTCCAGCGCCAATGTGATGAAATCGCTCAAATCCACATCCATTCGTGCCTGTAGCCTGCCCTGTTCTCTTCCTCCACCCCCTCCCTCCCCTCCACGTCCAGCTCCAAAAGCGAAGCCATCTTCATCCACAGGTATAACCCGACAATTGCTGAAAATAGGGAAATCTTCTCCAAGACTGAGCTCCGTGACCTTGATTTCGTCCAAAAAATCAGGTCTTGAAGTACCATTCAAAGCTTTTGTGAGGGATGTCAGAATAGCATCGTCATGCTGAGCATCGCTTCTGAACTGTGCAATTGTTTGTGCGATGAGTACGTTGAACCAATCCAGACTTTCTGGTTGATGACTATCCACATTGTAGTATGTCTTGCTAAGGATCGTAGCGGTAGTTAGGGGAGGGGGGTTTCGTAGCACACTTGAGCGCTTCTTGTTCAGAGGTTGCGGAGGATGACGAGGAGTCGAGGTTCGCAATGTCAATAGGGATCTTTTATGTGCGAGAGTTCTTGATCGTCGTTCGGTGGCTCGCAACGCTGCTGTGACATCGGCAGACGGAGGGTCTCCAAATATGAAGAATTTGATGAATGCGCCAATGAGAATGACGATTGAAAGCTGGCCCAGAAGGAGACCTTGAGTGAAGGAGAGGCTTTGAAACTTCAATGAGCTTAGTTCTGAGTTTGGAAGATGATTTCTTACGAGGATTCGGGCTTCAAAGGTGCTACTGTAGTTGCCATGATCGAGTCTTTTAGGGTACTGTGTATAATTTGTCTGGACTTCGTACGCCGCAACCCAAACTTTGAGGTGCTTGTAGTTTGAATGGGAAATATATGTTGGCTAAAGTAGATATTGTTGCAACTATCAGATGCCTCGATTCCATAAACCTCAAGTCACATCAAGCGCAGTTGGTGGCTTTTTGTACTGAAAAATCATCGCGAAATACCCAGCACCTCGCTGTAATGCAAACGCGCTGGCAGCAGCCTCCTCGCGATGACAGCGTCACTTGGTCGGTTAAACATTTAGCCGTAGTCTTACAATACAGGTGATGAGAACTAGAATTTGGTAGGGCCTTCCTGTACTTGTCTGAGAATAAGCTATGCTTTATTAACACGATGGGGATATTCCTCAACTATAGCCACAACTTAATCCTTTTTGACACTTCAGTCCCTCTTGCATATTCATAGCAGGAACAGCTGTTTCATAGTCCCTCAGTGTTAATAGTGCTAGAACAGAACAAATTTTGGCCTTCCATGGCGGGCTTTTGACTATTTTCTTGCAACGAGGCCGCTTGTGAATATAATTTTAGATATTTTATTATTTGTACCGCAACTAATCCCTACACTGCGCCAGATTCAAGAACATGGCCCACGTTCGTGTAGACCTTCGTTATAGCCAGCCGGCAAACACGGACGCCAAGAATGTTTCCCTACACCTTCTAAGTCATGCAACGAAGAGAACGATATAGTACATCGAGTAATAAAGTTTTCTAATGCCTTTGAATCCACAATAGTGCAGCAGTGTGATTGGATATATCTGAGGTTTTTACTCTAACCTAGTCGAAGCTGACACTGGAATGACAGATACCGGCCGATGACAAAGATAATAATCATAGATAACTCTCAGGCAGATCTCTCCGTCAATTATGAGTTTGCAGCATCACGGCTGCTTTGCGAGCTGGCGCTCGTGATGGGCTGAGATGTTGGTAGAGACATCTTGGCCATCTGCGTTTGCCTAACCTTGGCCCAAGCGTAAACAATACCGCTGACAAATCCTAGGATAATGGCCGACACACTTCCAAAGGTGACAGGTGCTGCAAAGAAAATAAGGCCGCTGACAGCAATTGGAAGTTTGTTGAGGGCTCCAACCATGGAGTAGGTTGTAGAAGAGGTGACACGGATACACCAAGCAGAGCAGTATGAGATAAAGATTGTCGCAAGTCCCGAATAAACCATTCCGGATATAAGAGCGTTTCTAGACGCGACCGGAAAGTTCTTGGCAAGGTTTGAAGAAGACCAGTCTTCAAAAACTAAGGAGCCAATCATGAGAACAGGAATGGTGAGAAGGTTGTTGTAGAACATGGCTATAAATTCATTAGCATACAAGGCAGATATCCCAGAGGTAGGTACTCACTGTCCCAGTCCTTGAAGTTCATCTTCTTGATGACTTTGCGCATGGAAAGAACGTATGCAGCTGTACAGAAGACATTCATGCCCATCCATGCATAACCAGCGTTCAGTGTAGATAGAGCTGCTGCGGCCTCGTGACTCTGTGTATCAGTACCTCCATAAAGAGCATGCTGGATATCGGCCCAAGCAGCTATGACAGAGCTGAGTACCATGAGACCGAAGGAGAAAAGCGCAGATGGAGTAACGCTACCGCCGAACCAAAGAACCTCGCCGTATGCAATGACAATGATTGTCAGATTCTTGAAAATGGTGTAGACTGGAACTGAGAGAAATTGAAGAGCCTTGGTGCTAGTGTAGATCATTCCGACCAAGAGGAGCGAGATAGGAAACCCTGGCTATTGTCAGTATGGGCTTCCTATTCCTCGGGGAGTATTTTTACTCACATTGCTTGGCTTTCACCGTGTCAAAGGGCGCCAGGTTTGTGATCATTCCCAGAGATTTGCATGCTACAATAGCAATAATGCAGACAATAGACTATCTCGATATTAATTGATTGGCGCAGTCGGGGGGGAAGATAGACTCTTACTTGGACAGCGAGGAAGAAAAGACTGAGGTTCCAGTTCGGTCCCGAAACACAGTACTTGTTTATAACGGTCATAGAGATTGAGGCCAGGCAATACGCCAGAATTGAGAGAGCTGGATTGTTGGTGATTGAAGACGGCTTGTGCAGAGGTACTCTGCCCGAGTTCGACCTGCTCAAAAATGGCTCGCTGGCCGAGGGCGATGAGCGGTCATTGAACGACTTCATCTCTGTATCGGGCATTCTAATGTTGTAATCTTCATTCTTCTTGTCGTCCATGATTGCTGCTGTAGGACTGAGAAAATCTTGTACAGAGGAGAAGGGCAGACGCGCAAGTCGACCAAGGGGTAGGTATGTCTATCGCGGGCGATGTCCGGTCTGTCAAAGGATCGCAGTAAGCAGAAATTCGCCAATACTAAATACTACAGCATCTGGTGGGTGGGGGGGATGGGAGCGCGACAGACGGTTGAGGACAGGTGTGAGGATATTTTGGTGTCGACGAGAGAGAAGTGTATTTTATTATTCAAGGAGATGTCGACACTACTTCGGCACGCCTCCTCGACGAGAGAGATACGGAATAATTTGGGCGTGGCCTTTACAAGGGTGAGCACCTTATTTATAGCCGTTGGCAGGGATGAGCCAAGATTACCACAAAATTTGGACTGGGGGGAGGGGGGGGGGAATCTATTCAGAATGCGATAACTTACTTACCATGAAAGAAATGTTTTTGCGCAATTGGGATGCTCTCGGTAGAGCAATGTATGTAATAGGGAGGGAGAGAAAGGGTATGAGTGAGTGAGTGAGTGTGTGTGTGTGTAAGAGGGAGACAGTACAGTACTACTGTCCTTGGTACTGTACTGTGTACTGTACCTTGCAGTAAAGTTTCCTTAGTGCCGCCTATCTCTTTGCTTCTCCTTACTGTACTTACTGTACTACTGTACTACTGTACTTACTCAACTGTGTTTCTTCTCAACCACCTCCACACCTTCCTTGCCTCCCCTACCTCTCCTGTCGCTTTCTCGCTTTCTCTCTCGATACCATCCATAAATGGCCAATTTGGATGCGCATGTAGCATCTGTATTAGATCAGGGTTCTCATTCGGATGACGAAGATGCCCTCATCGCGTCTCTCGAAGACTCCCCCGCCCTAGACGCGTTCCGCGAGCAGCGAATACAGCAGCTGCATTCCGAATTTTCACGTGCAAAGGCGCAGAAGAGTCGAGGATTTGGAAACTACACCGAGATTAAAGAAGAGAAGGCATTGATGGACCTGACCACCGACGTTAAGTACGCTGTAGTTCATTTTGCGAAGGACGATTTTGCAAGATGCGGCATTATGGATGGGCACTTGGAGGTGAGCCTGGAATCTCTTCTCACCTATTCAAATTGAATCTGGACTGATTTTTGTGTAGACCTTGGCTCCGAAACATTTCGATACACGTTTTCTCAAGATGAACGTTGAGAACGCACCGTTCTTAGTGACCAAGCTGAAGATACAGGTCTTGCCCTGTGTTCTCGCTTTTGTGAATGGCGTGAGCGTCGATAGGATTGTTGGTTTTGAGGGCCTGGGATACACGCAAGATACCTTTACAACAAAAGATCTCGAGGCCCGGCTTTTGGCTTCGGGCGTGGTACAGCGGGCAAAGGCCAAGGAAGACGCCGGCATGAGCTTTGCGGCAAGGGCTGCACCGAAAGAAGACAGTGACAACGATGACTGGGATTGAAATAATCGAAAGATAAAAAAAAGAAGACGAAGGTTGGAGAGCCATGGATTTGGCCATTTTGTCAAGAGAGCTACAGCTCAATATCGGAATCCTGGCAATCACCTTCAGCCAAACAAGGCCACTTCCCCGCAACTACTGCTTGTGATGTGCAGCATCTCAATGACAGGGCTTCACATCAAAACGCTCAAACATCACAAATACTTTGTGACATTTGCAGCAAACTTACACGAAGATCATAGCAAATAAAAATCAAGGCAAATGCTCGTTGGATACTCAACTTGGGCTACTTAAACTACCTTACCCATTCAATGGCAGGGAGACCAAAGACAGCCGTTCCCATTTGGAAAGCAAAATCTGGGAGCCTAGGATATCCTTGAGCATCGAAGAGTTCGACTCCATTGATAGAAATCTTTTCCTCTTAATATTGCCCTTTTTATGTTAGAAGTCCTTGGCTAGAATTGATGATATAAATGACTTGGATTCCCTTTTTTCCGTGGAGGGTTTTCCTCCGTAATCCATCCAAGGCAAGGCCTAAAGACAATTTATTTTACTTTTCCTTCAGAAATGATATACCACAAGGCATGGGCAAGGGTCTGAAGGCTTCTAAATCGCAGGAATACTATTAAGAAATTAGGAGATGTCCTGCTTAGCAGAACGGCTTTCAAGCCTAAGTATTTCCTTATATATATGCAACAAACCAATTTGACCAACTATAGAGCTCAATACAACAATAGGTTCTTAACCCTTCACTTTTCCTCTAAGGAAATTAACTTGGAGCATGCGTTTCTTTGGTTTGGTGTATACAGACTAGCAAGAGAGCGCACCTCTGAAACTTTTCAGCAAGCTTCTCCTTGAGTGCATTAGCCGAACCCAATCTCCAGAAACTTGAAGACGATGATGCAGCAGAGGATGCAATGTTGGGCGTAGGAGAAATCGGCATTGCTATATTTCCTGGGTCCTCAATGTCTACGCGCCACGCCGTGGCTGTAGTTTCTCCTCGTGCTATCCGAAGAGAAAGTTCTTGGTCCGCCGTTTGAGTTACTCTGTCCTTCCAGCTTCGTGTGTTGCCTGCACGAGCTCAATCGGAGTCTGTTTATGTATAAATTGAAGTTGCGCAGGGAAGATTTCAAGTATTCATAATAACTTCATAGGAGGAGAAAGTGTAAGGACTAAGACAATATGGCATACAGTATGAGAAGGTGTGACTTTGTATCAAGTCCAAGAAGGCTGAAATAGGAGTACATGTGGGAATGATGATCATTCAACTATTTTTCGCAACATACCAAAGCTATCACCCACCCATGATCTACATTTACTTTCGCACGGCCAACCTACCAAAGCATGTCAAGTAATACGGGACTCAAGATGCATACGTCGATGATGCCCCGATACAGGCTGGTGGAAAGCAGACAAAGCCATTCGCATCAAATATGAAGCAGAAACAACTGACCGCGAGGATAACTCCACCCCAGCTACCCCAAGTTAAAGCATCAGATCAGCAGCTACTACCCAGCCTTGTCCTAAGTCATTCCCCAGCACCAAGCCAAGATCACCAGGGGGTAAGGCTAGAGCCAATGATACAGGATATAAACAAACAGGAACGCTTCGATTCTCACTCGCCTATTTCAAACTTGCAAAAACCGATGGACATGGACCTCCCATCAACTAGCTATGTCGGCGAGGCCGGCCAGCCACAAAGATGCTGACTACTGACGAAGCGGTTATCCGGTGTCTGGAGCTAGACTTAGGCCTAGAAATGATACTGATTCGAAAAGACCCTTACGACATCGTATGGGTACTTGGGTTTGATCTGTAGCTGGGTGCGGAGTATTAGAGACTCTAAGCGAGCTAACGTCGTGCGCCAATAGCACTCACTGTAATCCAACATCTGACAGGAGCAGCCAATAAACCTTCTAATGAATACAATGTTTACCACAAAATCAACATACACTACTATACATAGCCATCTAATATGCTTAATGCAGGCCATGTACAGCTATGCTAAGTACTATTTCTTTAGCTTTGTAAGGTACCTAATATATAGTAGAAACTACTTATTAGGTAT
>JAJONI010000257.1:0-11266 GCA_022190145.1 Pezicula rhizophila
TATAGAGCAGCTTAAAGAGGCTCTACTTGATATTTGGGAGAAGGAGATTTCTATTAGTTATATTAATAAGCTTATTGATTCGATTCCTGAGCGCCTTGAAAAGGTACGACTTAGGAAAGGAGCCCCAACTCCATATTAGAATGAGGATATATTATATATTATAAAAGCAGCATTGTTTTCTTCCCTTATTTAGTATAGCTTTAAGTGGCAGAATAGTCTTGGCTCACATGGGGGTGGGCATCTTACTTGGTAACCCCCTTTCGTACGTGCCATAGTCACATACCTAGTAGGTAGTCACGTCGCCTCGCTTAGGTAGCTATAATTGATTTCGTCTTCAACCTCATGTTATTGATTTCATCGATGTAATGTTCCTATATCGTCACATTATATCGCCAGTTTACTTTTAATTATGGAATCGTTGATCGTTTCTCTGCTACAGTTTTGCGGTAATTCTCCGTTAATAGAAAAGAAGTTAAAATCTTAGGTCAGTAGAAGCAAGCCCTGACTTTGTGCTCTAATCTACTCTTCGAATTAATTCTGAAACCTTATCACTTCTGGAACCTAGCCCGCTTCAACTGCATGGCAACAGCAATAACCGGTACAACACTAACGATCTCCCCCAACCCGGCATATTGAGGTGGAATCCTCGCATTTGGAAAAGCTCCAGCAGCAAGTAAAATGGCAAAAACATTATAAATAAAAGACCAGACGAAATTGAAAACCACACGTTGATAGAAAGCTTGAGAGAGATCCATCAGGATGAGTATTCCTTGAAGAGATGGTCGCATGAGAACTGCATCTGCTGCACTTTGAGCTATGTCTGTGCCTTCGTTCATGTGTAATCCTATGGTTGCTTGAGCGAGTGCTACGGCGTCGTTTGTACCGTCTCCGCAGAATAGAACGACGCTTTTGGTAGGCTTGAGCATTTGTTTTACATAGGCTTGTTTGTCGGCTGGACTGCATCGAGAACGAATGTGGGTTTCTGGAATATTGAGTTGTCTGGCAATAGAATTGACGGCTTCTTCGTTGTCACCGCTGACGATGGAGATTTCGACTGATCGCTTCTTGAGTAGGCTTATGGATTCGATAGCGTCGGGACGGAGAAGATCGTTGAGTCCATATACTGCGACGAGTTCGCTTGCAATAGAGACACAGAAAACAGTGAGGCCGAGTGAGAGGATTTCGCTGACCACGGGTGATTCCTCAAAGCCTAGCCAGTATGGATTTCCAGCCTGAATCACTTTTCCATCAAAGGTTGCTTCAATACCACATCCAGCTATCGATACGACATTCTCAAGTTTGGAGGCTGGAACCTGAAGGTTCTTCAAGTGAGTAACTATAGCTGTGGATACCGGATGTTTGCTGTTTGTCGTTAACCCCAGAATCATTGGACCTAAAGCCATTTTCGTCGCTTTCGTTGGATAATTCTCTGCAACGACGGAAAGGTTGCCTTGGGTAAGGGTACCCGTCTTGTCGAAGATGACGTGAGATACATTTCTTGCAATTTGGATTGTTTCCGCAGTTTTGAATATCAAGCCATTCTTTGCTGCAACTCCTCCTGCGATAACGACTACCATTGGAACGGCGAGGCCAATCGCACAAGGACAAGAGACAATTAAAGCTGAGATGGCGAAGGTCATTGCATCTATGCAAGTAGTGGTTGTACTTTGCTTTCGTACTGTTTTCCCAATTGCAACCCAGATCACAAATACTAGCACAGTGATTCCCAAAATCGTGGGTACGAAGTACCCAGCTATACGATCGGCGAGTTCCTGAATCTTTGGCTTGGTTGACTTGGCTTTATCGACCATACTTCCGATTGTTTTTATCGTATTTTCACCTGGTAAACGTGTGAGTCGAACGAGTAAAGTACCTGAGTGGTTTATGGAACCGGCTATGACTGATGCACCTGGCTTTTTGGTTACGAGCATGGCTTCGCCGGTAACCATCGACTCATCAACTTCGGTCTCTCCCGTAAGAACAATGCCATCGGTGGGAATAGAAGTGTCTGGCAGAACTTTGAACAAATCATGGTATTGTAGTAGGCGTGAATCGATCTCTTGCTCTTGGTGATTCTTAGGGTCTACCAGAAGTGCAGTAGGTGTCTGCAACGATTCGATGGAAATTGACTCAACTGCTCTTTGTCGAGCAAAAGCGCTCACGGCACGTCCAAGCATAATCAGGGTGACGAGTAAAGTGCTGGTCTCGAAGAACTCTCCTGTCGATAAGGGCTTTCCAGCTACTAGGTATGCATATGCGATCACTGAGTAAATATATGCTGTAGTGGTGCTTATGACAATTAGAAGGTCCATCTCTATCATCCGGGAGAAAATGAGTGCTTTGAGTGCACCAATATAGAAAGGACCAGCGATAACAGTTTGTACAGTTGTGGCCAGTCCTAATGATATTGCTCCATAAAGAATTTCATGCGGTGGGAGTTGGGCCCATGCTAGAACCAGGACAGGGATCGTCAACACAGCTGAAAGAAGTGTCATCAAGAAAGTCGTACGAACATGAGCTCTGCCTGAAGTAATTAAGGGACGAGCTGCATGAGGAGCTAGCCTTGCCTGTCGAAAGAATGGATCTGAAAGCAGTTCTCTCGCACCAATGACTTTTGGATAGTAAGTGACTCGAATGGTGTTCTTATTGACGACCACGAGGTTGGTAACACCAAGGGGCAGGTCATCTCTGTTAGAAAACTCCTGTACATTGCCATCCACAAAAATATCCAACTCCTCTCCGGACTGTGACATTTTTGTGCAATTGAAGCCTGTCATTTTCTCAATCGTCTTTATTACATCGACGCCATCAATGATGGCAGGCCCAGCGAGATCGAATTCAGCTTCGGCTAAGACGAGACTGGTTTTGATGTTCGAGATCGTTGGAAGTGAAGCTAGCGATCGATAGAGCTTCTTCTCGCAACCAGTGCAAGTCATGCCATGAACACTTATGACAATGTGCTCTCCTTCAAACAAGCCTTTCTCGACGTCGATTCCAGTGGCTATCGGGGATGGTGTAATTTTATCCACAGTGGCTGGTTTCCATAGAGTACTTTTCTCTGTAGAAGAATTTGGGGTGGTCAAGGCCCTGGTAGTACAACAAGCACTCTTTGAGCAATCTTCTTTTTTCAAAGAATTAGACTCATATCCAGAACACGAGTCGCTCTCTGGATCGTTATCTTTCCCGCAGCAGTCGTCTTTTCTCTTCATAGAATTTCCTTTGGCAGGCTTTAAAGGTTCTTTCTTGCACTGACTCTTCTCGGAACAGCACCCTTCCTTAGCTATGTTTGATCGAGATGCAGGCTTTGGAATCTCAGAAGTACAGAAACTCTTCTCTTTAGAGCAGCACGCTGCCTTGGCTGAATTCGGCGGGACTGCCAGGGTTGGTACCACGGTCGCATCGGTACAGCAACTTTTCTCAGAACAGTCTTCAACCTTTTCCATAGTCAACAGAGTTGCTGATTTTGCCTTCTGACCATTGCAGCAGCTCTGCTTGGAATAGTCATCAACCTCTACTGGCCCTGGTCTAGAAACTGCCTGTTTAAGGACGCTAGAAGATCTACCAGAGCAACAGCCCTTTTTAGAACAGTCTTCGACCTTAGCTATAGTCGGAGTTGCTAGCAGTGTCGTCTCACCACTACAACAACTCTGTTTGGAGCAGTCATCAACCGCTACTGGTCCCACCCTAGGAACTTCGTAAGTGAGGACGCTGGAAGATCCATCAGAGCAGCAGCTCTTCTTGGAACAGTCCTCGGCCTTTGCCGCGGCTAACTTGGTCGCTGGCAAGGGGTCTTTACCAGCCTTGCTGCAACAGTCTTTCTTCGAACAATCATCCATCTCCTCCAAGGTATCTCCAAGAACCCCAATATCAAGTGAATCCGCAGACTCATCACCACAACAGTCCCCACCGCAATCATCCCCCTTCACACCCAGCTCTTTCTCAATCTCTTGTTTCGGGAAGCTACCGGGTCTCCCAGACTTGCCAGACCCAATGGATCTGATCGACCCACCAGACCTGATAGAAGAAGCATGCGAAGGAATAACACAACAACTCTCAATATTCAAGCTCAAGAGAATCTTACAGATACACCCTAAATTCTCCAACATGGTACCATACTTCTCTTTAGTCTTCTCATAGTGATTAGCACAAGGAGCAGACTTTGCTTTCTCCGTTGTTTTATCCTTATCAGTAGACTTTCCGTCATGATTGTTGTGATTGTCGTTGCAATTGGTATCGCATTCACGACGTGCAACCTCAACAAGACAGTCTTCTTTGTTTTGGAACCAAGTTAGATTTGATGTATTGAGAGGTGAGATGAGAAGTATATGTTTGAAATGAGAGCCTTGTGAGTGACATACCATTACAGCATTTCACTGGTTTTCCTCGTTCGATTGTCCCCCCCACCTTGGTGGTGTTACAAGCGATTCTCTTGCAAGACCGTTGACGCAAGCCAGTTGCGGTATCTGCGATGGGTTGAGCACTTGTAGACATCTTTCTTTTCCTTTCTTTTTCTTTTTCTTTTTCTTTTTCTCTTTCTGTTTTTTTTGGGGGAGGAGGAAATTCGATGTGGTTTTAATGAGATATGCAATGGTAAAGGTGTTTTGATTTCTGGTCTTTGAGGTCGGTGAGAGAAGAAGGCTGCCCCAGGTTGGCTCTCGCTGCTCACCGCTCGGTTTGACTTGGCGCTCCCTCTACCGACAGGACAAGAGTGCAGGGAACCACGCTCTGAGAAATATGGACGGTTTTTTTTTAGCCGCTCGCAACATTTCTTGTTGACAAACTTTTCAAGTTTAATATTTTTCGTAATGATCTTCTGAGACGACTATGAAGCTAGTCATGACCTATGAGATTATATATAGTATAAGGTAGTATTTTTGGCGCCTTGAAAATTCTTCTAAGATTTCGCTCTACTTTTATCAGTCATCTACAGTACATAATACTACACACGTTCCATACACTTTAAGACTACCCAACTACTCATCCAATACCCGGGCAAGAACCCTCCCCAACACCCCCCTAACTCTCTGTGGGTTCTCTCTAGCACACGTGAAAACAACAGCTGTGCTCATAGCAAAGACCATCGTCTCCCTCCACTGCTGGTCCCACGGATATCTTCGAGGGAACAGCGTTGCTAGAGCCCGGGGTGCCACAAAAAGTGCAATATCCTTCCTCCGGGATGCATTTTCAAGCAGGATCGACCAGCCACATATTGCGCATCCGTTTGCTACACATAGGCCTGAATCTATTCTCTGCCGTGCTGGCGTGGTGGTCCCGAAGATTTTAGGACCGAGACGAGTGCGTGCCAGGCAGATGCCATAGTAATATAGAGCAATGAACGTTGCGAGGAAGGAGGATGAACGGATGGATGATTTCAGCGCTACTAACAGAGCCTTCTTGCTTGGGCTTCGTAACGTGAGTGTGAGGTTGAGCGGAAGGTAAGTTAGGAAGGCCCAATTAAAACTTCTCACCCATCTACTCAACATATGATACTCACAATTCTTCCCTGTTCCCATGTGTACCAGATCGCAGGGAAATGGAATGCTCTGTACCGGATCTCCGTACGAAAGAGGCCACCCATAGTCTTCGCACATGGATTGAAGAACGTGAGCTTCTCCGGTCTCCACGCCATACTTGATCTCGCCAAATCTAACTTTTCGAAGGGTGACAAGTAATCGCCGATCAACTTGAGCAGCCGACATGATCCACTTGTTGTAATTGCGAGGTAGACGGGAGGGCATGTAGATAAAAGCCCACATTATCAATGCACAAGAACTGGCAAATATAGACGTATCAGCCATCTTTGACATGGCGGCTTCGGTCTGCATATCGTTAGTACCATTACCCCAATCAAAAGAAAAGCGCGTACTCGAGTCCATTTCTGTGTAGCTGTACGACGAGCTTTCCGTTGAGACCATAGTTCACCAACAATCACGTCCATTGCTCGAGTTAAAGCGAAGAGCGTGAGGTCCATGGTTCGCCCTGCGAATCGCACTGATTTGAGAGCAACCCCATCGGAGGAACAGGTGTTTGGTGGGACGCGATCAATATATGCATCACTCTCTTTTGATTGGAGAATTTGCAGACTGAACCAAGCTGCAATGAACGTCGATACCCATCTTGTAAGTCTATAATCATGTATGTTAGCGCGGATCTAGGAAGACGTTAGATGGGTCCTTGTTAGTGATGACTGAAAATCAAAGGACATAAATCAAAGGCATATATAACGGCCCGAAAATAAAGGTACTTGTGTATCACGTATATTACGAGTGGGTATCGACCAGGCCTTGACCTCCAAGTCTGAGTAGCATTGCCAAATGTAGTCCAGCTCTCAAAAGTACCGAACTGGTGGAAAGGCCTGGAAGTGACCAAAAAGCTAAACCAGCTTACCTTAACCGAGAAGATTCTGTCAAGCCCTTTGCTATACGTGCAAATAGTCTTGTCAGAGGTATCTGCCGGGGTGTTAGCTATAGTTTTCTTAACTAAGCGGCACAAAGAGACTAGCCGTTTACGCACCTCGAGAAAACTAGTTCCGCCTACCAAAGCAGTACAAAAGGTCGGGAACCTCTGCCATTCTAAACCACCCTTCAGTATTCTTGCTAGACTCGGGAAGAAGCAGTCTTCAGGGAGTACATCGATATTCTTCCTTCTCCTACTCAGATGGGTGAGCAGAAGGGTGAGTAATCTCGGGGCTGTGGAAGAAGCATATCCTAGAATATATGCTCTGACGAGGGGTCGAATAAGTGCTGGGATCGCGGATTCAATGACTCGGCTATTCGGGAACGTCCTGGACTTGAGTGCGATTGCGACCATTGTTAATGTTCCCAGGGACGAGATTGTAGATCGCTCTGATTCGCAGGCCCTAGGGAAGATCAGCACAGTAAAGGTCAGCAGTACAGGAATGACGACTAAACAAGGCCATATGGGGATATGGAGAAGGGGATGGAAGACAGGGGTAGATCTCTTTTCAAAAAAGGTTGCAGATTGTTTGCAGAATAAATTATCCGCGTTTTATTATCGTGTGTTAGAGTTGTTTTGTCCCTTAGGCTCCTTAGGCTGCACATACCATATGCGTATGGCCTGCAGGCCGAGGTTAAGAGGTGGTCGTACCTGGAAGATCTCCTCAATTGGGAAATGCTGCCCCGGGGTATGGGGAAGGGAAAGGCTAAGCGCTGTGCTGCACGGCGGTGACTGATAGGCGAATATTCTTCTTCTCCCTTGCTTGTGACGAAGGGCAGAAAGGCAGTACAGGGCAGTACGAGAGTTGGTTCCACGATGGCGGGCGGGTGATCAGGCAGAAAGAAGAAA
Organism: Pezicula rhizophila; assembly: GCA_022190145.1. Taxonomy (NCBI): domain Eukaryota; kingdom Fungi; phylum Ascomycota; class Leotiomycetes; order Helotiales; family Dermateaceae; genus Pezicula; species Pezicula rhizophila. Next base: position 7,306 of record JAJONI010000257.1, read on the forward strand.
TGTTCTGGATGGGAGGTTGTTACAGAAGGACTCTTAAAAAAGAAAATAGCGTCAAGGTAAAGCGTGTGGGGGAGGGTCCGGAAATGAAAAGGGCGGCTCAACGATGCCTCACTTGGAGGGGACTGCGGGAGAAGGCTGCACGCTGGCGTATGAGAATGAGATCTGAGATTCACGTCGGTTTGACCCGGAGCCAGCTACAAAGTTGGAGAGCGAGAGTGGCTTAGTTGCTGTCTTGAAGTATTGAACGGCCGTAAAATGGTTTCTACTATGCCCGACAGAGCAGGAAGATAGATCGAGAACAGCTATTGCATAAAATGGCAATCAAAAGAAAGGACAAAAAGACGTTGATCTGTTTCGAGGTATCGTATTAGCAGCACTACTACCTTCCTCCTCCTTCGCTGCAAGGGTTTTGTGAGCACTTGAAAAGGGGAGGATGAGGACATAGGGATGGACAGGTTACAGCACATACCACACGCACTACTACTTGACTGTATGTATAGACAAGTCTCGACAATTGCGTATAAAAGCGTGACTTTGGTGCTTAGCTTTTGGTAAAGGCTTAGGGTAGTCAAGTATCTCTCTCTTTTTTTTACTTTTGGGTTAAGGGCTTTTGCAGAATCGTGAGACTTGCAGTTTGCATGCTGCAAGCTGCTAGTCGTGAGTGATGGGGGTTGGTTTTGATGGATTGGTTGATGAGATGGTGGAGAAAGCGGTGGACTACCCTTAGCTTTTTGGGTTAGAAGAAGCAGCACAGTACGCGTCACTAAATCAACGAGCCTGGTGGCTAGATGGGCGCCGTCGGCCATCTGTTAGATATTCTCCGTTCTGCCATCCATCCAATGTCAGCCTTAGAATTGAACTTCGCTCGTGACCTGGTGAGACTCTGCGCCAAGGAATATATTTGACCAAGTGACTTTGGTTGATACTGGCACAATTTCCGCACTACTCTGAGTGGCTTTTTCACATGCCTTTCGCAGCAACAACCAGAAGCAAAGCCCATGACCTCGCTGTTTGACACGCCCCGGCTCCTCCCCCCCCCTCCCTCTCACCCCCCCCCAGACAGACTGATAGACCGGCCACCACCGCAAAAAAAAAAGAACAAACCCCAAAAGGGTATTTGTGGAGGGATGCGGTTGTTCAGGTACAAACAACAAATACACCCCCAGCTGGCAACGTCTGACCTCTCTGGCCTCTGACTTCTTCTGCATTCTACACTCATTCTTGCTGTTATTCCCATGACTGACTGACCTCTTTCTGCCTGTCCTCGCTCGCTGCGCAATCCTCTTTTCCCACCTGAAAGCGTCATCCACCCTCCGCGCGCAAACTCGACTAGGCCTCCCTCCCGCATAGCTCATCGAATCCCACCAGAATCCAAATCAACATTCACATACCTTTTCGCGACATCACGACCCCGCCATTCCCCCCAACGTCCTGCTGCACCACTCCACCTTCTGTATATTGTTACACAATCATCCCACGACGCTGAGAGAGCTACCCATGCCTCTTATCTGCGCCCGTGCTGCCGCATCTCCCGACTGAAGTCGTTTGCTTCTGCCAGCCAGGGTCCAGAGCTTGATAGAGGCATCACCTTGGCTTGGACTGCGCTGTTGCTATCCAGAATTAAACAAACCCTCAAGATCCGCGTTAGAAGAGCTAGAAAAGGGTTTCACGGTACCCCACTGCCCTCATGCTTGCGGTTCAACGTAGCAACGGCATGGGTTCGTCAAAGCCACCAGACCTGGAGATGCCTTTTGGCTGTACGTCTGCCTTCGGCGCTTGACTGATCTGATGCTGATTTCTTGGGGTAGACTCATTCGGAACTGATACCAACTTCGAATTCCCCTCGCCGACAGCACCTGCCTCAGGCCCACCGCTACTTGGTGAAGATGAAAACAACTATCTCACAAGATTTTTTGATGGTGTGGGCTCTGATGACTTGAACTACGATTTTTTCACGAGTACGCAGGAAGCCTTCTTGAATCCAGGATGGCACGAACTCCCACCTACCTACATGGGCGTAAGGTCGTCCTACGGCCACCAGTCTACTCAATCCCAGCCTCAACAACAGCCTCCTGTCACATCGAGTACCCAAGACATGAACTACGGTGCACAGGATATGAGTTACAAGGCGCACGACATAAATTTTAGTGATATGAATGGACATATGGGCATGGGGAATGGATTACCCTCCACGACGTCACCAGATGTCGTTGCTGCAGCTGCAACTCTAGTAAATAATGGGCAAAATGGACGATCACACAATATGGCCAGCGACTCAATGTTCAACATGAACAGAGATAACCACATGGGAACAATCAATGGCCACAATTTGCACCCGTCAATCTTCCCATCACCCCAGTCGGGATCAGTACCAGGAATCAGACCTCAATCTCATGATAATTACGTACGCGACACATACTATGTTGATCTTGTCTTTGGAGAAAACCCACAAGCAAATATTGCAACGGCAGATGATATACTGCAGCCAAAAAAGGCAAGTAATGTGGATATACGATGGGGCTCGGATTCTGGGTTTGGGAATGAGCAAGCCTTCGTACCTCCCCCGGATCAGGAAACAACGGAAGAACTTGAGAGAAACCACCTGCGAAAGATGAAAAATGCAATCACACCAATTTATACAGCAGATATGGTTAGTAGTAATGACGATACCCGCCCTTCAAGTCCACATCGCAAGAAAACTCTCAGCAAGACGAAAGCCGATGATGAAGATGCCCGGTCTCGCAAACGAAGAAAGAGTAAATATACCGAGGAAGACGAAGACGAAGATGAACCCCCCACCGCAGCAACGAGTCGACCCACTGTTAAGAAACGAAAATCAGTCGGGAAGGCCTCTTCACCTGCAGCAACTACAGAAAGTAATGGTAAACGCAAGAAGTCCACGGCAGCAGTCACGGCAGCTGCTGCGAAAGCTGCCCGAGAGAATCTCACCGAAGACCAGAAACGAGAAAATCATATCAAGAGCGAGCAGAAACGAAGGACGTTGATACGCGAAGGCTTCGACGACCTAGGCGAGCTGGTACCTGGCCTGAGAGGTGGAGGATTCAGTAAAAGTGCGGTGCTCGAGATGGCAGCGACGTGGTTAGATGAAGTACTTAGAGATAATGAAGCGTTGAAGAGGCAGTTGACAGATTTGGAGCGTGGTAGGTAGGCAGGGCTTTCACGGGTTTAGGCTGGGAAAATTTGTTCTTGTGGAATGGAGGCCAGGCGTTTTGGGGGTTTTGGAAGCGGGTGGTGACATACCTAAGGCTCAAGCTGATCTTAAGGCAGGCTATTTTTCATCGCCTACGGGCTATACAGGAACTTCCATATGGGCAGGCCTCGGTTGAGGAATTTGTGCGTTTTTATTATTATGGCTTTACTTTCAAGCGCCGAGCTTTTCAGATATGTAACCACATACACAAATCATAATCACTCAGGTTGAGAACGAAGGTCGTTCTGGAGAAACATAAAGTCTGATGGGGCCCTCAATCATTTTCATTTTTCTTTTGTTCATAAAATATTTTCATCAGTAAGGAAAAAGAGCGTGGGACTGTTCTGTGCAGTGACCGGCACCGGAGAACTAGAGGACAAAGGAGCACAAGAGCCCGATGCCAGCCACGACCAACAAAACAGGTATCTCAAAAAAAAAAAAACAAGGGAAAGGGAAAGGGGGAAGGGGAAACAAGGCGTCCCTTGGCCCATCCCCCAACGAGGCAACAAAAAAACAAGAAAACGCACAAGCCCAAAACCGAACACAACCATTTTCCGACCAGTGAATGTACCCTCCCACCTTCCCAAACTTCCCGAGCCGATTGTAGTCAGAGCTTCTCTTTCAAAAATTGGAAAATTGTAAATCGGACCAAGTCGGAAAATGAAAGAAAGATATCTCCATTGTTGTCGGGATGATGATATGCGCCATTTCGGTGCGATCCCACCCCTCCTCCTCCTCCCTCCACCCCCC
>JAJONI010000257.1:11276-30204 GCA_022190145.1 Pezicula rhizophila
TTGTTTTCTTGGCGAACTCCCCCTCCCCCTCCCCCTTAACCGCAGATGTTGTCGAAGTAGATTCGATCAATCAGATAAAGCAACTGACTGTCTTTTACAGTAAAGTAGGTAGGTACTGTATACATCTGGCTTTCGTAACCATCAGTCGGCCTAGATCTTCCTACCACCAGCACCACCACCACCACCACCAGCACCAACGTCACTGTCAGGATAATTAGAAACCGTATACCGATTCCTATACACCACGACTGTCTCCGCATCATCAACATAGTCATGGTCCATCTCGTCAAATCCCTTCTCTCCATGGCCATCATTCCTCATCATGTCATTCTCGCCATCCACAACAACCTTGGTCATAACTGGTGCAGTCACAGCTTCTGTCACCGTAGCATATACGCCACCTCCTTCTCTCGCTAACAGCCAACCTGCTCTTTCAAATGCTGCTGCTACATTACTGGATACACATGCGAATCGTAGTTCTACCGTTGACCCTCCGTAAGCTAAGAGTTCAGCTTTGAGGTCTATTACGGACTGGATTCCGGTTGTGTCGATATAAGCAACTGAGCTGAAATCGAGGATTGCCATGCGTAGGTGTGGTAGTGTGGAACTCGAGATCCCAGCTCGTTGGCGAAGGAAGGATATTTGTGCGGTGCCTTGATCGGACCAGAGACGTTCGGAATCAGCGACTTTGGGACGCGGTGCTCCTAGATTGTAGGTTTGGATTTCGCCTAGGATGGCGGCTTTGGTGGAGTAGGCGTTCAGGTAGGTGAGAGCTTGTGTATATTTGATTAGAGCCACGCCTGAGGGGAGCTTTGGTTGAGTGAGAGATGTCGGGGTTGGGTAGAGAGATTCGTATTGTTTTGGGGAAACCGGTGCTACTTTTCCGAAGACGTTACGTAGGAGTGTTACTACTATCATGAATGCGGCTGCACCTTCGATACCGGTTTCTGCTGATACGAATAGGGTTACCCAGAATGCGAGTTGTGACGCTGTGAAGTCTGCTAGTGAGGTCTTCCAGTATTTGTAGAAGACGGAAACAGGGACCAGAATTTGCCAGACTGCTGCTATGATCACTGCTGAGAGTGTGGCTTTGGGAACCCAGAAGAGGGCTCCGGTTAGGAAGTAGAGGGATGCGATGACGGTGGCTGTGGTAAAGAGACCAGAGAGTGGTGATTTGACCCCGGATTCTGAGTTCACAGCTGTACGGGAGAAGGCTCCGCCTACGGCCATGCCACCGAAGAAACTATTTAGGAGGTTGGTTGTACCGATGAAGGTGAGCTGTGAAAGAGTTCTGTTAGTACCAGTCATGGATTATAGTAAGAAAGGATGCAAGGTCTTACCTCTTGACTCTCATCAATTACGTATCCGTTCCTACGAGCAAAGGACTTGGCAATAGCAATATGCTCAAGTGCAGCTGCGATGAAGACAGCAACGCTTTTTGAAAACACTTTCGCTACTAATGAGGTGTCCGGGACCACTGGCGCAACGAGACCTGAGGGAACAGTGCTAGTAAGATCGAAAAGCGGTTTCTTGAGGTCTTTGTTGACTCCAAAACTGATTCCAGTGAAGAGAACCAGAACGATTGCATTGCGGCCGATGCCCATTACCCAAATAGCTTTGTTCTTCTTGCCCCATTTCTTAGCAATGTATTGCATTGCGAAGAGCATGACAATAGCGGAAGCACCCATGACGAAGGTAAGGGGCTTTGTTTTGGGGAGGTGGATTACGATATCGTGGATCTGGTTTGCGACACCTGGCTATTGGTTAGCGTTGAAGCGACTTTAAGTACATATAAAAGGACGTTGGCACAGGTTAATATGGTTAAGGGTCGAAACATACCCGTGCCCACAGTCACTCCAAATATAGCAGGTATCTGCCCGATTAAAATGGTCAAACCAGCAGCTCCAACGAAGCCAGTAAGAACAGGAAGTGAGATGAAATCAAGTAGAAATCCAAGTTTGAAAAGTCCCATGACCAAAGCGTAAATTCCGACACTGAACGATACGGATGTAGCGATTGCGGTTGGAGTGAAGCCTTCAGTGGAGAGATCTTTGACGATTTGAGCGGTCAATAGACCAATGATAGAAGTAGGGCCAACGCTGATATCTACACATTGTGTTAATATTAATATCTATGCAATGAAGACGTGCGAGTTACATACCTTTAGAAGTTCCCATGAAAATATAGAGTGCTGAGGGGAGCCAACTGGCTAAGAGACCATCCTGAAGAGGAATGGTTGCGATCTTTGCATATGCTAGTGCTTGAGGCACGAGGAGGACACCAACAGTCAAGCCGGCAATAACATCGTTAAGAAGCCACGAGAGAGAATAATTGGGTAGCCATTGAAAGATAGGAACCTTTTGGAGAAGGTACCTGCTAGTAGCGGAAGGGAAAGCCCTAGCACCATTTACAGCAGCTCTGCGTGCTCGATTGAGATTTGGGTCGGATTTAAAACCCTCTTCGACTCCAGATATGCCACTTGCAAGCCCCATGGCCGCAATTAGGTTTGATTAGGAGGAGTGTGATTAGGAGGAAGAGGAAAGTAGTAGTGGTGGTAGTAGTAGTAGTACTAGAAGTAAGGGCCAAGAAAGTGTTGTAATAAACGAGCCGAGTATGTCGATGATTGAGTGCCTGCTATGGAAAAGAAAGGATTGGAACATTTAAGGCAGGAGCTCATTATATCTTCGATAGAGCAATCGCCATCAGAGAGCCCGTCCTTCTACAAACTGGTTTCATCCTAATTGTGTGTCTCTATTTTTTCTCTTCTCATATAAGCTAGGAATAGGACGGGATGTAGATAACCCTCCGCTTCGTAAGACACATGGGTGAAGCAACGCTTTGGTTCGATATAAAGATAACTTGGCCGTGCATGAAATGTCTGTATTTGGAAACCGTGACTCCCATGAGTCGCTGATTTGAGAACTATGGCCCCGGAGCTATAGCGTCCGGAATGTGGAGAGTTAGGGGAGATAAGCCTCAACGGGGTCAACGGGGGGGGGGAGATCCCAGGGATTCTCTTGTCTCCATACAGATCCCCTCATACGCCGTCGAACCAAACAACAGCTGGGTACCCCAGGAAAGCTCTGATTCCATTGGCCATCTTTTGTTTCTGATCTCCTTGGGGTCCACCACTCCCTTCCTCAAGTAGTTTAGCTACTACTATAAAACCTTTTCTTTAATGTTTGAAAGGGCCGTCCCATCAGATGAAATCTTAATGTTAACCAAGATCAGAGAGAGGGGGCCTAGTCCCCTGAGAACCGATTAGATAGTGGCACTAGTTTTCCAATCCAGTCCATACAACAATCCATACAAAGTAGTACCAACTATATGAAACAAAACTGGTTAAAAGACAGGATTTAATCGACGAGTAACTTACCCAAATGGCTTCACTGATCATGGCTTTAGGGAGTGAGTGAGTGTGCTGGTAGATCAATCCTACGCAGTACTCAGAGAAAAATGCCATCTACCGGCAAAGACCGATAAATGCCAGAATGGCAAACAACAAGATACTCTAAAATCTGCTTGAATCATCAGGTGCTGGAAACAAAGGAAGTGGCAGGACTACAGGCCCTGGCCTGACAATTCGACATCGAGCTATGACTTTACACTTGGTGGCCAACTGCAGCACTTGAGACCCTAGCAGCCGTCATACTGAAGCCCATAGGGCCAGTGGCAAGAGGGCTAACAATCTTCAGATGATACAATGAGTTTTGTAGGATTCTATTTCTTGACCATGAGTCCTTGACCAGCTGGCTCACAAGAGGGGTGAATGTCGGCAGAACGGGCCTTATGGTGGGCGAAGGGCTGCGGCACCGACGATAGTGGCAAGGGATTAATTATGAAGCTCTGGAAATCTCATCTTGTGCTGCACAGCCCATTCCGTCTGATTTCGAAGACCACTCAGTTCTTGGGTCTCTCTCCTTTCGTCGTTCTCTTTGGTTGTTCTCCTTGCCAACGCGCGTTTCATCAGAAACCTTCTTATCGGGGAAGACCTAAGCAAAGCACGCCAAAAACATGGAGATGTACTTCGGTAGTGGCAGGCATACCGCTGAATGTTGAACCTAAATTTATATTAGGTCCTACGAGTAATTGTTTATCGTGGATCTGATAAGTCAATCTTCGATGATGATGATGAAAAGGAAAGATGTAGCGGGGAAGGTGAGGTGAGGTGAGGTGAGGTCGTGAGGTCGTGAGGTCGTGAGGTCGTGTTGGGACAGGAGGTCTCACTCTCACGCCGGGCTCCCCTCCCCCCGCGCTGCGTCCGAGCGACGGAGCCCGACATATCTCCGGCTTAATTAGGCCTAAGGCGCCACCAGAATGGGGGGAAGTAGAGTAGAAGGGAAAAAAAGTGCAAGTTCTAAGCGACCTGCTAATTACAAGCGATTGACCACCTACCTGCCTGCCCCCCCTAACCTCCCAAACTCCCCAAACTCCACCCCCCTCCTCTGAAACCATCCAAGAGTTGGGAGTGATCAATAATGGCATCAATCAATTTATCGTCGGAATTCTAACTTCTCCAAAAAAGAACTGATTCCATATCTTGAAACCTGGTCACTATAAATGGCTGCTCAATCTCCTCAAGCCATTTATAGTGACGGGAACTTCATGGCAGCGTGGTTCAAAGCTACTGCATGGCAAGGTACAGGTGAAAGGACCCTCAATCTCTCCATAGTGAAATTTTTTTGCAATGAATTTTCCAGTACTCCAGCTGTCCCTGTGTTGATGTCTATGAGATTACCTGCGAATACCTCTTCCCCTTCCTCGAGGTGATTTCATGACCCTACCTCCACCGTGACCACTATCATGCCTTTTCCCCTCACCTAGACCCCTCCGGCCATTAGCAATCCCACCTCTTCCACTTGAACTGCCACTCCCTCTGCCTCTGCCTCCTCTAAATGCACCTCGAGCCTCACCACCAATCTGCTTCTTCACAGCTTTGATATCGTCCTCATCAATATCCATATCCTCATCATCCTCCTTGCTTCGCTTATTTGAGAACTTTAGTCTGCCACCTCTACCCCTTTGCACCGCATCTCTTCCTTTGATGGCACTGACATATGCATCAACACCTCCCATATCGTTCTCGGGCTCTGCGGGCGTATCGACAACCATCTTGTCTTCATCGTCACTATCACCAAGCAGCAGTTTGCCATCCAGGTCCATCTTGACCTTCGACTTGCGAATCTCACGCTGTTTGAGCGGTTTCGTAGACGAGATATTTGCAAGTGCTCTGCGATCAAGCAAGTCAAGAGGTTCTTGCTCATCTTCAACAATATAAGTTTTCCCTCCCTTCTTGGCACCTTTCTTACTCTTCCCGAGGACTTCGTTGTCTGAGACGTCAGTGCCATCTGATTCATCGTCACTACCATGAAGAGCCTCATCATATTCGCTCTCGAAACGGCCTTTCCTCTTTCCTCCTCTCGTCTCTTCGTCTTCCTCATCGCTGTCCTCGGCACCAGCGGCCTTCGCTGCCTCCTTATTTCTCTTATTGCGTTCTTTTGTTTTGCGGATATTGGCGATCAATTTCCGGTCATCTTCGGGGCAATACTTGTTAACAACCTCGACGCCAAATCGCCGTATCATGCGCTCCAAGATGTGCTTGACCTTCGCTTTGAAGTGAGCTTTGTGTTCGTGGCTCCAGACCATCAGATTAGGTACCAAGGTCTCTAAGCGGGGAAGCATGAGTGCAGTTGGAAGACTAATTACACAGACTTTGACAAACCCAAGTACACTGCGCACGATTTCACGATTATTGGACGTGAGAAACAGGTCCATGGTTTGCACAAGATCGGTGAGTGTTTCTGAACTTAGAGATTCGCGGAAATGATATAGGATTCGTGTCAGGGCGGTAATTGAGGCGGATACCATGTGTGGCGTGCTTCCTGCAAGACCGGCGCTGACCATAGTGAAGTATTCTTCCAGATTCGCAGTGACGGCTGCAGCATCATCAGGCATATGGGAAACCTTGCTATTCTCAATGATTGAGCCAGAAGCAGAGACAATCTTCTCGCCCATTAAGATCAAGAGATCGAATGCCGCGGTTCGTGCTCGCTCATTGACTTCCTTGCAAGATATAACAACTTCGGAGAGGATGGCTGGGATAAAATGAAGTGAATCATTGGGAAGGAAGGGAACTAGTGTCGAAATTGCACAGAGACGGTCTCTCTTGGCTGGAGCAGACACTTTCTCTGCACTACTGAGAAGAAGTTGCTGAAGCTCCGCGCTTCGCTCCTGCAAGGCAAGTTTTCCTATTGGCGACTCAGCAAGTCGTGGGATGAGCTTGTATGCTTTCTTTTGTAGTTGTGGATCATCATCCTTAACAATGATGAGCGAGGAGATATGGAAGAGTGTACTAAAACTTTCTCGTGGGAGATAAATAGATATAGTTATGACCAAATCCATGAGAGTGTGGCTCATAGGCGGCATCTTGTCGGCCGCATTCTGCTGTTTTTGTTTTTGCTTTTGTGCCTGTGTTTGAGAGCCTGCTTCGACAAGTGACTGTTCAAGCAACTTTGTGGCATTCTCAAAGGTGTCCATCAGATCCTTAGGAGCGGCAACACTCAGATAAGCGTTGATACACCGCAGAATATATCCACGATATTGTGGTAACGTCTCGGCATATACATTAAAGAGAACCGAAAGCATATTGCTAGCAAATCCTGATAGATGATCGAGGTTCTTTTGGGCAGTAGCTTTTGAGACCCTACTCTGAAGAACGAGATCGTCATCGCCCTCAATTACCACTATGGCTTTATTGGAATCGACCAAGGTTTGGAGTGCTTTGCAGATATCAGAGCGCAATTCCACTTGTTGATATAACAAGTTTGAGGCCTGTTCTGCGAATCCTTGATCAAACGCAACTGTTAGATCCAAGGGCAAGTCGCAGTATCCGGGTAATAATGCCCAAATTTGTTGAACCAGAGTCTCAAATATTTTGATCTCCATGGTCTTCTCAGTATTCCCATTATCGATGACTTTCTGGAACATTAGCTCGCTCAAGGGTACGAATTCGGTCTTGAAGTGCTTTAAGTTCGTGTTGCTAACATAGTCGCGGAGTATCGGAAGCATCCACGCCCTGCCTGGCTGGCCAGCTTGAGGTTTAGCCAGGTTGAGTGGGAGGATCTTCAGGACACGTTCAGGACCCATCGCCCGCACAGCCTTTCCAATAATTTCATCCGCCTCTTTCTTACCAGAGAAAGAATCATTTCCGCGAAGCTCGCCAATGGTTCTTAGAGCGTCTATCAAAATTGGATCAGCTCGCCAGCGCAAGCCATCGAACATAGCACCTATAACATTGAATGTTTCCATCCATGCAGCCTGGTACTTTACACTTAAGAGATCGACTGCGGATTTAGCTAGTTTCTCCAAAACCTTCTCGTCATAGATTGATGGTTCCAAAAGTACAGAGTCTGGTACGCAATTTGCCATGAATGAGATTAGGCATTCTGAAGCAGAAACGCGAATATTATGAGATGAAGATGCTAAGAATGCAGAAATCATTGTGAATAACTCCGGCAGCTTCTGGAAAGTCTCGTCTGGTTCTAATTGAGCTGAGACATCATAACCTCGAGACAGAACGGCGATCCAAGGAGGCAGAAGTTGGGAGTCATTCTGTGAGGGTCGTAATTCCGATATGACCTCTAGAAGGCGAGGAAGTTTTGTGGAAGCAATCTCATCTTGTGCCATGCCCTCAAATATGATTTCAAACACTTCGAAAGCGGCCATCGTCATGTATTCATTGCTGGATCGGGAAATATTGAGCAGGATCTCACACAGTGCTTCAATCTTTTTGCTGGGCCAGCCTCCAGACGCAGCAGCTACTGTCTTCACAAGTTGCAATGCGTGTATCAATCCAGGCTCATTCTCTAATATTCCGCTCTTCCTCTGCTTTTTTGCAAGATTAGATTGCTTCGCGAGCTCACTCAAACTCTTCATGGCAGTTTCGGCGCACATATCAGCTGCAGGATGATCGGCCGATGGGCTAGGAGGTGGTGTTTTGAGTACTCTGGTGATTGCTTCTTGGGCGCGCTTCCTAATCTTTGGCCTGTGATCTACAGCTAGATTTAAAAGTCCCGCAATGGCACGACGTGGCCCAATTTGTGTTGCTGAAAGTTCCCATGCTGCTGAGTTCTGTGCTACTAGCAATGACTCCAGGCATCCGATAGATGGTCTGAGTAGAGGTGCATCCGCCTCTGCTAAGGTCAATGCCGGGGCGAGAGTTGTAAGGATTTGAGAGAATTCTTTTCGGAGGAGAGGTTGTGGGGTATATGGTGTAACGACATCGAGAAGGTAAACGACAGAGGTGGCAAGTTCTTTATTCACTTCGCCTGTGGTAGATATGGACTTCCTAAGCAGGGCGAGGAGTGCGGCAAAATACTCTGTCGGCGAGGGCTCTTGTTTCTGTTCGCGAAAGGTATCTTCGACTGCGGCCAATACAACTCCATTCTAAATATTGGATCAGCTTAATTCGCAAAAACATGACAGGAATAACTCACCCGCTGTTGACCTTGCAGCTTTGGCGAGCGGATCTTGTCGAGTTTCTCTTCCAGAGACATGGTGAAGGATATATGAACTCTGGCGCCAGTAGCTTTCGTACCTTCAGATTTTCGGAAAATCGTCCAGTCCTTCGAAATATTTTTGCTTATCGGTGATTAGGGAAGGCCCACTATTTTGTTAAGCTAGGAATAACTATTTCTCCTAGTGTGGGCAGCACCTCAACGTGTCGGTCGGCAACGCCTGAGCCTGGCCTGGCTGGCGTTGGTGGACCAACGCCGAGTTGATCTCCGCAAATTTGGGACCCTGGATATCTTGATTCTTCTGTGTTCCGTTGTCCTCTTCTCTTCTCTTCTCTTCTCTGGAAGACAAATTGATTATTGCGATTTCACACCCATCGTAATTCGTAACTGTCCCACACCTCACTATCCATCCATCCGCTTTCTTTCACATTTCTCGAATATATTTATTCGACAGCTATCTTAGCCTTATCAGGTCTGCGTCATTAAGTTGGTCTGCAGCCTACATACACACACAACCCATTTATTTCATCTACCTTCCGCATCTTCCTCCCATTCCAATTCATCGGCAACATGCGCTTCTCTACTACTTCCCTCCTTGCTCTGCCGCTTCTTGCGGCTGCCACACAACAGGAATCTCCTATTGACCAGGCCAAGGCTCAATTTGAGTATTACCTCGAGAAGATCCAGTCTTACCTGCCCAATCTCCCCAACCCAAACAGGCAACAACCAGTAGATACGGCGCATGCTGCTGTATCGCAAGCTGGAGGGAAGACACTCCATGTCTTAACTCTCAACGACTGGGAAGATACCATCCGCTCCAGTGTAAAGCCAGAGAGCTCAACGCCTCAAGAGTGGTTCATCCTAGTCACTGGAGGCAACAAGACATGTTTTGGACAATGCGCCGGCATCGAGACTGCATTCAACGAATCCGCGCTCTTGTTCGCTTCCGACCCTACCGCACCACACCTGGGTTATCTCAATTGCGACAACCAGCCCGTACTATGTAATTCTTGGGGCGCTGGTCCGCCGGCAGTATGGGTTGTTGAGGCTACAACTGCACCTGCTCCTGTTGATATTCACATCGTCGGGTTGAACATAACCACCACCTCCGTAAAAACTTTCACCGATCTCCACGCGCTCCAGACCTGGAAGGAAAAGCCACTCCACGAGGGATATTTCCACCCATTCAATGGTCCCCTTGCCCAGTACGGTGTCGCCGTTCCGTTAGGCTACGTCTTCTGGGTCTTCGCCATCGTCCCGTCTTGGATGTTCATGATTGGTATTTCCTTCCTTAGCAGAACTATCATGTAAGTTTCTATCCCACATAATAGTGCCCTGATACTAATGAGAATACATAGGGGCAATAGAATGGCCCCTCCACAAGGCGGCAGAAGACCTGGCGCCGCAGCTCCAGCTGCTGCAGGCAGACGTGTAGGAGCCCCACCCGGAGATGGCATTAAATACTGAGCATTTACTGATTTTCGCGCAGTAAACAGCTTTACGACGAGATATTCTTGAGGACGGACCTCGTACGGGTTGGAAAATTATGTAGTGTCCATATTATAATGCTATTGGGTATCAAACGCGTGCTCCTCGTGGCTTCGTGAAATTTCTTCGTGTTATCTCTTGTCGCAAGCTTCTTCCAAACGTCCTAGACCCTCCATGACTTGTTCTCGCAGCTGTGGATTTGCCAATCGACCATAACGCAAATCGCTCAGGCCCCCGACGGTAGCATTCATCTCTCCAAGTAGTACATCAGACTCTTCTTCGAGCCTCCGGATCTCGTCCTCCATATCTTCGACAGCACTCTCAAGCTCAGGCAATATGCTCTTTAAAGTATGCGGTTTTGAGATTGGTAGGTTGGTCGTAGCCCCAAACAGCTGGTCCAAAGAATATCAGCACTTTGAACATGATTGTAGAAGTCAACAGTACTTCTTACAGCAGTCTCAATATCAATCTCGTCATCGGCCTCCTCCCTCTCTGCAGCCCTCCTTGCTTGAACTACGGCTCTTCGCTGCGCGATCCCCCGCTTTACTTCAGCAGCTATATTTCTTGCGACGGCATCAGTGATTTTAGCGCGTTGATGCTGTAGATCGCGATATAAAAGGCGAATGGCAGGTGAGGACTGCTGTGCTTTGGGGAAATACTCTGTAAAAGCTTTGAGTGTGATTATGGCGGGAAGAGGCGCAGGGGGGAGGAGGAGAGTTGAGAGGATTGTTGCTTCAGTAGGGGCCATGGTGGCTATTGTTCGCTACAAGCAACACAGGACTCGTAGAATGTCTGGCCCTTAGATAGTGGGGCGGTCTGATGCAGATTCTAGAATGGTAAACCGTTGACGGAGAGCTTGGCGTTATTATGTAGCATATAATGTAGGTGAATTGAGACCTCTGAACTAAGCCTAAGAGCGAGGTCCATTTAGATAGTTCTGGTGGTTTGTAGAAGTTGGGGAAGTTGACGCGACAACTGAACGCGCCTACGCGAAGTGGAATTTCCTCCGATTTGCGACCCATGCCTCTCTGCATATCCACTCCTATCAACAACGACTCCAGTCCTTCTTGGATAAAATTACTACATTCTCTTTTCTCGATCTTTCAAACCTTCAGTACCATCTCGATACCAAAAATGGCGCCTTCAAAAGCTGCTCAGGCTGCGGCACCACCGTACACCAAGGATGAGCGAGTCCTGTGCTTCCATCACGAAATGTTGTATGAAGCAAAAGTGCTGGATACAAGACCGACGGAAGACGAAACATCTTGGCAATACAAGATCCATTACAAAGGATGGAAGGTGAGTTCATCTTTGGCGGCGTTTACAATATAACAGTGATTGTGGAGACCCTTCTCAATCGAAGTAGAAATGGATGGTAACTGGGTAGTCCCAATTCCCACTTTGGGCCTCTCTATACTTCACTTCACAACATTACAAGGCACCCCAATTTTAACCATTATTTCGTAATCTCCCAAGGCGTTATCTTTTCTCAACTCAAGGACAACAGTTCTAAAGAGCCTCCTAACCCCGTGACACAGAATACCTGGGACGATTGGGTTCCGCATGACAGAGTAAGGAAGTTCACCGATGAGAACAAAGAGCTGGCCGCACAACTGCATCAGCAGATGAAGCAGTTGCAGAAGGGGCCAAAAGGTCCGAAAGGTGGTAAAGGAAGTAAAGCAAATGGTGGCTCTGAAATTGGCAGTTCTCGTGGTAGCGAAGAGCGACATGCTTCTGCTGCAGCACCTGGCAGAGGTGGACCAAGAAGAAATCGAGATTATGATTTGGAACAGGTGAGTTTCAATATTTCTTTCCGTTTATATTTCTACTTTATTTTCTTGACCATCTTTGTTCTCCGAGGGCATTTCATCGACTGTGCTGCGTGCCATTCCGGCACTACCTTTGAAAGGGTTTCGGTTTGGGCTGGACGCCTTCGCTTCGCCGCATCCGCAACCTCTGAAAGGTAACATCAACACCTCCAGACTCTGGACCTCATCAGCTCACCTGGCCGGATAGCGCTTGCCATGCCAGTTTAAAAGCAGTAAAAATCTTCTCTCGTCCCAATAATTGTCAATGCCAGCTACGAGAGGAAAGGTCTCCGCGGCGGAGCGTGAGCAAATCATCACTCAGATCAAAGCATCTCAATCACATGGTCCAGTAAGTTGTACTCCCTCTCCCCTATCATTCTTGTGCTCACATGATATAGCGGCAACGTCCGGAATCATTGAAGCAAGGTACCAAGCGTACGTACAATGATTTCGATGCAGATATACCAAAGCCTACTCGCCGAAGTGCCAAACCTCCTGTGGCCAGCATCCCATTCGACGAAGGCTATGGCACTGCACCTCGCAAATCAGCTCGACTGTGTCGTGACTCCAATGATTGGTCTGATCCCAAGAGCGGCAGGTTTGATACCCTCAGGGTACTCTGTTCAGACGAATGCCTCGCCCCCGACCCATTGTTGAAGATGCCACCCAAGAACTTTGAGTACATTGACGCCAACGGTAAACTCAAGAACCCATACAAATATCATACTCAGAAGTCCCAGCCAGAACCTCATCCCAAGCTAGCAGCCCATATTAAGAATGGAACGGCCACGCCAGTCCGGGAGCTATACTACAAGGACATGCCGCATGATCTAGTTCTACCTTTTGGTGGAATCATTCGTAACGAGCGTCTGATTGTCAAGGACTCTGTAGTCAGAGAAGATAGAGCAGTTAGAGAAGAAGCTGTGTACAAGACCAGACTTTGTCGAGCTCTCCATGACACAAAATCAGACATTGAGGAGTCAGCTCTCCAGAATATGAAGTCAAAGAAACGTTCTTTACAGAACCGCACGGAGAGGGCTTTCACTCGAGAGTGGCTAACGTTTTTTAAAACCCAGGAAGAAGGCTTCCACTCCAGACCATCTATCAAGCTTCTCATCCCTGACCATATCAAGGCACTCCTCGTGGATGACTGGGAGAATGTCACCAAGAACCAAACTTTGGTCCCCGTTCCTAGTGCGCACCCTGTAAACAAGATTCTAAATGATTATCTGGATTATGAGATGCCAAAGAGACAACCGGGTAGCGCTCAGGCAGATATCTTGGAAGAGGTTGTCGCGGGATTGAAGGAGTACTTTGAGAAGTGCTTAGGCCGTATCTTACTCTACAGGTCAGATCTTTCCCGCAATATATCTGCAATATTGCAACTAACGTTCCATGTCGCAGATTCGAACGTAACCAGTATCTTGAGGTGCGCGACTTATGGACGAAGGGGGAGGGAGAATGGGCCGGAAAGGGTGCTGGAGATACATATGGTGCTGAGCATTTGTGCCGTCTCCTAGGTTAGTCCCATTGTTATTAACATGATTCAAAATACTAACGATATCGTAGTTTCTCTCCCAGAACTAATTGCCCAAACCAATATGGACCAACAATCTGTGAACCGTCTTCGCGAAGAGCTTTCAAAGATGACCAACTGGCTTGGCAAGTTGGATAGACTTGAGAAGTATTTCGTGAAGGAGTATGAGACCCCAACACAGGACTATGTTGAGAAGGCTCGTGCTGTGTAAAAATGCATATGCGGACCGTGGTACGATAGGCATGGGAAGGAGAACGGCGTTCAATTTCCTTACAAATGTACCTGGAGGCTAAGGATCATTGTACTATGCGGGTTGGCCAGATCGCGAAAAGGGCTTCTTCTATCAAATTACGGGCCCTGTATTTTAGAACATCGGTGGCTCTATATCATTGCTGGCTCTTAGAGCATGAGTCTGTTTATCACTACGATTATTGTAGGGCTTCAACCATCACAGAAACAAGATGGGAACCCAATCCTATACGGCATAGTTGCCCGGTATGAACGTGTTTTTATTTACGATTTCCCCTCCTTTAAAGCTTGACTGTCTGACTGTTTGACTCGTTGGTATAAGAGCTGACAACATCTGGCATTCGCCTTGGTGTCATGTAAATGGGGAATGATACATACACAAACACGAGACTGGGGAAGCCTAGAGTTATGTCTCGTTTGATATAGCTGTTTAAGCTAACTTTGAAAGGTCTCGAGAAGACGATGCGATGCCCAAGACTGATATTTTAGATACACGTAGATTCGTATTACTGCACAATGTCACAGAGTTTCTATGAGCAACCTCAATGATTTAACTATACATCTTCGACTTTCATATTTGGTGACCGGTCTTGAATCCCACGTCAGAATTTCATCCACCTCTTTCTAAAGTCGAGATATAACGCTGCTGTCTGTGGGCGGTATCACTACAATTGATTGTGTAGCAGAAAGACATAGTATCATTGGTAGTCACAATATTGGCAGCAAGCATATAGGTTTCTCACATTTCCAAAAGTTTCATAGATTGCAAAGCCTTGACTAGTTGAGTGCCATTTCTCAGAAGGAAATTTGAATGTAACCTCCCATTCAAATTTTAATTTTACAGTGCTGTCTTGTTTGTGTCTTAAACCCAGCAGATGTGCTCTATTCGTGACAAGATCCCTCAATTCCCATATCTTACAAACAACCCAGAGGCCGAGACTCCCTAATCACCTTGGTGACAGAGATACATTGAGTCGAGCGTGTCAGAAGATGTCGAGTTTGGTGCCTAATGAGAACAGCTCTGGCATAACCAATAACCCCATTCCTAACTAGTCGTAGACTTAAGCATCGCGGCCTAGTATAATAAACCCAGTGCGTTTCCCCACCAATACCCTCTGATCTAGAGCTTCCGTCACCTAGGCACAGCACTCTCAACATAGTATCCAGCTTCCGGTCTCCGTTCTTCCCTAAGCTCCTCCTTCGTTAAAGGCTTGTCCACCTCCTCCACAGCAATCAGCTCCTTAACTTTCATGATCTGACCAGCGATTTCGGGTGTGACGGGGTAGAATACAGTCTTCATTCGGTGTCGGAGGCCAAGGGCTTTGAGAACTCCCTGAGTTCGTTTTGGAAGGCCGATGCCTGAGCGCATGAGGGTTATTCGAAAGAAGGACATTTTGATGTGCTGTTGAGTATTAAATTATGTTACTTGACAGGAAAGAAAGGTTCGATGCATACCTTTGGCTGCAATGAGTTGTTTGTAGAGTCCCGATCCGAACTTTCTTGATGTCGCGTGAAATTATGTCGTCCATTTGCCCCAGGGGCCGCTAGCGATAGCATCCCTGTCAAGTCAAAGCTCTGACAGCACAACGTCTCGTCTTCACTTCACATTTTCCAATCATGGCTTGAAATACTGACATTTACATCTTTTGCAGTTGCTTTTACCATAACCATGGACAGCTCGACGATCAAGCTCGCCGAGCTGCTCCGGCACCCGGATGATCTGGACAAGATTCCAGCGATGAAGCTTGAGTATACGCGGAAGAAGACAGCGGTTGATTCGCAACTTCGCAGTGGCCTAAAGGAGCAATTGGAAATCACGCAGTCTGGAATGAGTGGAATTACTGATGGACAAAGGACGGTACAGCTCATCAAAGAAGAAATGATGAAGATCGACAAGTTATGCGCCGAGGCGCAAAACATGATCCGCGATTTCCCCAATATCAACCTGGTATCTCAAACTCATCGGAATTTCAGTGCCGTCGAGACTATGCGGAAGAACTTGGAAACATTTAATGATCGGGTCAGCCAGGTGGAGGCCATGTTGCGGACAGACGATCAGGACCCAGAGAATATGCCGAATTTGTTGGCGGTACATTACGAGTTGACACAGTTGCGAAATATCCGGGATGATGCCATGGAGCAGATACAACGGGCGGATGACTCGAGTTTGCAGAGTACCCTGGAAGATTATTTCTCGAGGTTGGATGAAACGATTGACTGGTTTGACGAGCATATTGGGACAATTGCTTTGAATTTGATCAATGTGCTGATTAACGGGAATAATGGCTTGGTAGTGCGATTGGCAGTTATCATTGAGGCAGAGGAGAAAAGCGACAAGCGGGTGAAGGCTCTACAGGAAGCCTTAAAGGATCATAAAGAGATGGCTGCCAGGTTCAAGAGCATTACAGACGGAGCGAAGGAGGTTAGAGGATACAAAGAGAAGTTCTTGCAGGCCATCCAAGTCCATGCGGAAGAGCAAATAATGGAGTCGAAGCAGGCATTTCTCGAAGACCCTTCGAAACTGGACAAGAAGCTGAAATGGTTCTTCAATGATCTGAATGCAGTGAAGCAAGGTATGGTACCTTTGATGCCCAAGAAGTGGAAGATCCTGCAAACCTATGGTAAAATATACCATCAGCTCATGCATGACTTTCTTGTTGGTATGATCGACGATCCAGATACAAGTTCGGCGAACATGCTTTCCATTCTAAATTGGCCGGAAAAGTATTACCAGAAGATGGCAAAGCTAGGATTCAGTCAAGATGATCTTACACCACAAGTCATCGACGGCCGAGAAGTAGAGTTAGTCCGCGAATTCCGGCAACTCATTATCAGGTTTCTTGATCAATGGATTGACCGGATTTTTGCAACGGAACAAAAGGATTTTGCAGAGAGAACAGTTGATGGATCTAATTTGGATCAAGACGAGTATGGCGCTTTCAGGACGAAGAATCTGGTAGATTTATGGCGAATGCTGCGAGAACAGATCGACGCCGCTGGGAACTCTCAACGACAAGATGTTACCGAGGGTGTTATTGATGCAATGATCCTTAGACTTCGGACACGACAACAGTCATGGCAGAAGATGCTTGATGATGAAGCGGCGAAATATTCTGGGAAAGAGGTTGATCTCGATGGTTTCCAAGGTCTACAAGATTGGCTGATTGCTACGGCAAATGACCAAATTGCTTGTATTGACGACAATGAGGATGAGGGTCGATACGCCTATCTCTCGAGTTTCAAGCAGAAATTCGAGCCTCTGGTCACACCGCAATATATGGAACGCGCGGAGCTCGAGATTTCAAGCCTCCGCGATGGCTATGTCGATCTTAGTACGCACTGTATATCGAAATTTGCCCAACTTGTCTTTATCGTAGACTTCAAGACTGTGTTGCCAGATTTCTTCACTCCTAGATGGTACACCAGCACAGCTATGAAGCAATTTGCAAACACCTTTGAGGAATATATCGGCGACTATAGACAAGTCCTGAACCAGTCTCTTCTCGACATCTTCATTGAAGAACTCGCAGACGAACTTCTCATCCGTTACCTCTCCTGCATCCGCAATAAAGGTGCAAAAATCAAACGTCAAGATCCCTTCCAGGACAAATTATTCAACGATGTCTCGACGGCCTTTGAATTTTTTGACAAAAGCCCGAATCCAGAAACTACAGATCTGATCAAAGAAAAGTGGAAGGTTACCGAGCTATTCCTGCAACTGATTATAGCTGATAAAGCTATGGTTCCTGAAGTCTTCGCAGGATTCAAAATGGAGTATTGGGATCTACAGCTTAGCTGGGTGGAGGCGGTGCTCAGAGCGCGGGATGATTTTGATAGAAGTTTGTTGAATTCTGTCAAGACCAGGGCAGCTCAGATTAATGTTGTGAGAGGTCCTGAAACGATTATGAGCAAGATCAAATAGATTATGAGCCCTTAAGATGAAGTACTCGTAACGGAGGCATGGCGTACGGCGTTTGTGTAACAAATAAGCATTTAGGGCTTCGGTGGCTGTAGGGCGTAGGTATGGATAGGATGGAAGTAGATTCACACGATTACATGGTTGCAGTCGAACTTGTAGTGGATCTACTATAACTGAATTAATATATTTCTAGTATAACTTTTAGCTTCACGGTGAGCACCATTGACCCAGATACGTTGCTTCCACTTTCTGCATAAAGTGGCTTCAAATGTCATGGCTCACCACTAATAAAACTTCAGTGGACAGCCCTGCCGAACTGCCTCCGTCTTCTCCTTGACAAGATCGACCGTTAACGCCATTAACTACTCGGCAAGCTCATCACTCCTCGCCAACTCTGTTCCCTCAGGCTTTGCAAGCAGGCAAATGTACTGTACACTCTTCTCTGTCATAGTGGCCGCAAACATGGCACTCACCCACTCTATGAACTGATGCTTCTGAAACGACTTCATGGCAACACTCATCCTATACCCTCCCAATGGGTATGCTTCGTGGATATCGGTCGTGCTCGCCTTTGTATCTACGAACCTGGATGGACACCATTCGTATAAAGCACTGTTGCAAGCTTACTGCGTCCGTACTGTCCGTTGGGTCCCAGATCTTTGTTGAGCTCTTCTAAGTTGGCAAACTTGGTATCTGACGGTGCTCCTTGGTAGGTGTTGGAATCGAGATTGACGATTCGTACTGTATTACCATCCAAAGCCGTCTTCTTAAGGAGAGGAAGCAGATGCGAGGTCAAGACAACGTGGCCGATATGATTAATGGCAACATGCTCACCCACACCATACGGAGGAATTTGCGCTGTCCTAATCCCTCTTGCTGCATTATTAATCAAGATATTGAGTCTATCTTAGATGGATTTGATCTTCTTTGCTGTCTTGGTTATGGCTTTCCAATCGGAGAAATCGCAGTGTAGTCATTGTACTTTGGAAGCTGCCTCAGCGCCCATCTCAGATTTGATTAAGCCGAAGGCGCCTTCTACTATTTCTTTTGATTCAGAAATTATGAAGAGTTTAGTGATGCTGTGGTTGAGTAAGGTGTGTGTGGAGCCATAGCCGATTCCTTAGGAGCCGCCCGCCATAATAGCTACTTTTCTTGAAAGATTATCAGGGGTGAACTGGTTCTCTTTTTGTGCGAGACCATGGCTAGATTTTATCAATATAGTGAACCTCGAAAGATATAGAGTTTTCTACCCTGAGCCACCAAAGTTCTCAATAATGGCCATCTTAATATTCTCCATAGTTATATATCGCGAAGAGACAATACGTGGTCGAGATATATTATAAATAAAAACTCTATGAATTATTAATTTGATCATTCTAGAGTTTTTGAAAAAACTTATTGCTCGTTCTTA
>JAJONI010000258.1:0-30128 GCA_022190145.1 Pezicula rhizophila
AAAAATACTAAGACACAATTAAACTTAGTACCAACATGAGATTTCTGTAAAGTCCAGTGTTGATTGTAGATATTTATCAATTCTAGCTTTTACATCGTTTCCTATTTATGATTGAGTGAAATCATAGTGTCAAGTTGACATTCACTTAATAGACGCTGCAAGTCCTCGATGGTACCGCAACACAACAAACTCAGGGGGTAACATAACACTTCATTAAAATATCTCCAGAAAATTGAACTCCAAACCTTCACAATCATTGATTTCGTCTTCACAATCATTGATTTCGTCTGCACAATACCACCTACCTATACTCGAACGAAAAATAGTTTTCAGTGGAAATTCACTCGACCAACGCTGCTAATAACCAAACGCACTTAGAAGTTCAATTTCCTAAAGATAGGTACTTTACAGAAGCCATCTATTACCACCTGATCTGTCCTGTCCAACAGTTAACTGCTATCAATTTCAGCTTTGTACCAAGGTATCATACATCTCGTAAGAATTAACCGTCACAGTGATGTCTACGCAGCACCAACCTGCTCAACTGGTTGAAAATCTGTGTCCTCAGTATATCATCTGGTTGGGATTTCATTTAGACATCATCAGCACCCAAGAAGACAAGAGTGGTCCACAGCAGCAGATATCCCAAAGGAATGAGTCGAATGATGCATGCAGCAACCACTTGGAAATTTTCAGTGCTAAAGAAGGCAGAAACAATCAGCAGCATTCTTACCAGGAGAACAAGTCAAATTATTCATTCAGCAAAGGCCCCAACTCGAGCAATAAATATGCAATGTCAAATGAAAACGGCACAAAGGACAGCACTTCGAGTAGCCAGGAATCTATGCCTACAGCTAGAGACGATTACAGCAATGAAGAAAAGGACAAGTTTTGTATGTCTGCAGTGGATGAGCTGGTCTCCCCACTGAAGGCATTAGAAGTTTCTGCTCCATTGAAAAGCACTTCAGAATCCAATATAAAAGGAGATTCAACACCAGATGTAAACTCTGTTCTCTTGCTGATTGAAGATGACGAGTTTCCGTCAGTCACAACGGCAAGAGCTATCAAAGTCTCAGACCTTCCCGAGCCCAAACTTCCACCACTTAGCTTTGCGAGAGAGTTTCATTATACCCATCAAGCACCAAGCATTGGTTCAGGGCCCTTACCAATTAACAAATCCGAAAGGGTCCCAGACTTTTCACCATGTCCTACACCAGTCAACTCCCCGAAGCCAGCGGCTCAGGTATTAAACTCCCATCCAAAGCGACCCGAGACCAATACTGAAAACGAATTCATTGCCTCCCAGTTACGACACTGGACTCTAGACGAAGACTTCATGAGACATGCGCATCGCAGAGAACAGCGCAATCCGTTTCCCGAAATCTGCCAGAACCATGGCTGGAATCGAGCTTGGTCTGATGGCATTCTGCATTTCTCCGAGTTGTACGATGGGAGTGGTGTAAATAATATGGAGATGGTTCGGATGGCGCAGAATTTCAAGGAATATTCACTGTGGTCGCAACTTCAGCCTCTTAAAATTACTGGAGCAGATGTGGAAGCATGGAGTCAGATATTCGGCAAGGTGTTTGTTGGAAGTAAAGGCGAGGGCACTTGTCGATGGGTTCGAAAGCCCGGCACTTGGTAAGTTTCAAGTTCTCAAGGAAAATTGACCACTTCTAGGTTGGATCTACGCTCACTGCTCCTGACTCATGTTGGAGCTACTCCTGATGATAAATAGAATGAATTAACTAACTCCGAGTTTCTGAGTATAGGTGGGGTGCTAGGAGGGGTTTATTCAGTCCACTCGCGGGAGTGCACAGGAACAAAGCATTTGTTGAATGGGTCTTTGATTCTGCACATAGGATTTCGAATAGCGTCTATCGATGGAGGGTCGAGGTAGCGGACAGCTGTGCATGGGGTCCTCTGAAGAGGAAATCTCAACATAGGCGACAACGGAGGCAGAAGGTAACATATGATGGTAACCCAGTAGCTAAGAAACGCAAACTCAATAAGACAACACCAACCAAGGTGATGAGCGAGAATTGGCGAGCCCGGCGAAGAGAACAGGAGAAGAAAGCCGGTAGGTGGACGGACGGAACTTTGAGAATGGACCAGATGTGGGCAGAGTTCCACTGGGTCCTAAATAACGACGAAGGCGCTGTTGCTTGGGTGCCACATTGGGGTGAAGGGGGGAGGGGGGGGATGTATTCGAGTAAAGAAAACAGCCGTGAGAATCCCGGAAGTGATCTCTAGGCACAGTATTCTTCTTGTTACTCCTTCTATGAATCAACAGAGGCAAGCGGCACCGTGGCAGGGACAGTTAACAAACAGTGACCACCTAGAGAAACGGACGCCGAAAAAGGCAAATCAATTTTTTTTAATATTGGTATTTATTATTCATTAGTAATAAACAGCCAACGCAAAGACTTCATCTGGCTGTGATACTTCACAGTTGGATGATAAGCGTTGATTTGCAAGAGCTACAAAAAAGAAACCGCCCAACCCAGACCCGGACCCAGACCCAATATTAAATTCCCATAACCGAACCGGCGTTGATTTTCACTAGACTTTTTGATGTTAGCTATGTGTCTGTCCAATGAGAAGCAGCATAGGCTTGCAAGAAAGAAAGCTGGTCATCGAGATGAGAGTCAGAAGTCCGTTTAGATCATCGCGTCCTTCGCAAAGAACACTAAATCAAGAGGTACCAGAAATTGTAAAATTGGAGTATCATCATTGAAACATCTCGATGTGAATATGAAAAATGCATTGTGTGTACTCACAAATTTGGTAGCGCGTAGTTCCAGAGGGGACCTTGACGGGAGAGAGATGCAGAGAGTCTCGTGATATTAGTTCGGGAGGTCGAAAGACAGCAAGCATAACATATAATGATTCGTTTTGAATCGCTCAAGTCAATTGAGATGCGAAGTTGCGTTGTGATGGAGAGAAGAAGAGCCTCGTTGCTGAAAAATAAATTTGGTTTTAAGCTCCACTCCGCCCTTGTGCCCAAAGTAGCATAGCTCGGACTTTAGTCTCGGCTAATATTTTCCCCTCGCACTCAGCAATAATAATATCTCTCTCGACTTTCGCAACAACCTCAAGTGATTCTCGACATCTCGAATTCTCAATCGACAAATCACCGCCAACTTCATCACCATGGGTCGTCTTCATTCTAACGGAAAGGGCATATCAGCCTCTGCCATCCCATACTCCCGCACTCCCCCTGCGTGGCTCAAGACCACCCCCGAGCAGGTTGTTGAGCAAATTTGCAAGCTTGCAAAGAAGGGCGCAACCCCATCGCAAATCGGTGTTGTCCTCAGAGATTCTCACGGTATCGCCCAGGTCAAGGTTGTTACTGGTATGCACACGCGGAATCTGGGTGTCCCACTACTCTGACCGATTGTTAATATTGTCTAGGTAACAAGATTCTCCGAATCCTCAAGTCAAACGGTACGATTTGCGCAACATAATTATCCAATTGCCATCATTGGTTCCCGGCCAGTGATGGGTATATTGGGGATTTACAACACAGCCTCTGTTTGGTCTCAGACTGACAGAGTGATTGAATGATAGGACTCGCACCTGAAATCCCAGAAGATCTCTACATGTTGATCAAGAAGGTAATTGCGCCTAACTCTGTACCAGTGGGTTGACATGCTAACCACGGCATTACAAGGCTGTCGCTGTCCGCAAGCATCTCGAGCGCAACCGCAAGGACAAGGACTCCAAGTTCCGTCTCATTCTGATCGAGTCCCGTATCCACCGCCTTTCCCGTTACTACAAGACCGTCGGTGTTCTCCCACCCACTTGGAGATACGAGTCCGCCACCGCCAGCACCTTGGTCGCATAGATGTTGTTCGGTTTGGTCATGATGGTTGGTTTGATATTTGGGCATGGAGTTGGGGTGTGGGACAAATTTGCATAAAGGGCCGGTCTACTAAGGTAGCCTCGCAGTAGCATTCGGCACTGCATAAAATCAGATCTCAAAACACACTCCTGAAAATCCACATCCTGTCAGAATACTGCCATTGATATCATTCATTTGCGTGAAGCTTTGCCTACTAAGTATTTTTGTTCAGCGGTGCGCAACCGGATATCAAAACTCCCCCAAAAACAGCAATATTGTTTTCGTTTCCAACCCGTGAACGCCTAGTTTCCGTTGAACAATTCCCAAGAAAGAAAGACTCCTCAACTCGCATTGCTCACTGGGTACCCTTCAATTCTCGCGAGCGTTGGAGAAGATAATGTGCCAAGACCTCTAGAGGATCCTCAGGTCTAGTAATTTCTGAGAACATGTATAAATCCAGGGTCGAGGGGTAATACATACTGCTCTCGTGCCAAAATCTTCATTCCGTCCAACAAAGGACCCACTACCTTACTGTTTAGATATTGTCTGGTGGGGGCGCCATGGATGGGAGGCTCAGTGGGTCGCTGTGAAGCAGTATCGGGGTGCAAGGAACCAGCTCGTGACGATGAGTCGCCATTGACAACACGACTTGGGGTGCCTGTTCGAGCTGGAGCAGGACTTGCGCCGTTGGTACTGTTGGTGCCGTTGGTGCCGTTGGTCAAGGATTGAGGGATAGCCGACTGCAGAAGATTAGCTGCTATACGGGCAAGGAATTCCACTAGAAAACTTACAGCTGGTTGATCGGCAGTGCCGTCTGTCATGACCGTATCGTTCGTAGTTGAGTCTGCCATTGCCGCTGCTGATGAGGGTGTTGACGTTTCCTGCGGGAGTGTTTGTTGTTGAATGGCAAGTTGGAAAGCTTGCTCAGCTGCATCCATGCTGGCAGTGGGCTCTGTCTCTAGCGAGGCGGTCGGCGGTTCTGCCATGGCTTCATCTTGGGTAGACATGGTGAATTATTCTGGGGCAGGCACAGTTGAAAAAATACCTAGGTTATTAAGGTTGTGGTGATGAAGGCCTACCTACCTGGGAAGCTTCACGAAGTCAGGTGCCTTCGCGTCTCTATGACGGGACGATGGCGCGCCACGCTGTTAGCCTCATTTCACTTGACATAAACTGCAACAATCTTTTAATTCAACTCCTCTTCCTGTTAAAATCCCATGAACACGATATGGTACTCGGAGAAAGAGGTGACGCCCATCATAATAGTATGGTTGGACGAAGAATTCCACATCCCCCGTCTACCAAATACAACGATGACATCCTCCCTCCACTGAAGCGCCTAAAGACCCTAGAGAGCCTCGATGGTGAGGATCCCATATCGCGCCCATTATCAGAAGACGAGAGCATACCTTGTATTTCCAAAAGCTTTTGTGATGAGATCCTTGACTCTGATGCCGAGTTGGACGATGAGAACAAGGACACTGTTGCTCAACGGCCGACAGAGCTTGAAAGCGCCTTACCACAAGTAAAGACAGATAAAGAAGCGATTGCAGAATACGAGGCAATGCGATCTGCAGGGGATGGTATACCCGATGATCTAAAATCTCGTCTAAGTCAAAGAAGTTGGGCCAAAGGAAAGAGCTCGATATATGTGGACGCTTTTAACCTGGCTCTGGAGACAGTATTAGAGGATGAAGGCAATCTCTTTGATGAGAAGGAAATGGAGGTCTTTGATCAATGGAAAGCTCTCGAATATGAGGCTCAGTACTTGTGAGTAAAGACCCCGAGTACTAAATCGATGGATTCCTATATGATCTACTTGCTTCGGAAGCAGTATAGAACATAGCCAAACAAAGAATACCTAGAGCTGATCAAGGTAGATACGTTCGTTTATTTTTGCGTAAAACTTCCGCATGGCATCGCATCAGTCGTCTTGGGTATTATGGTGACATTGCGGATCTCCCAGCGGCGACACAGATTCTCCAGGCCGTTCGTAAACTTCCACAATCTACTGCAGAAGCTCAGAAAAACCCAGCCGAACTTGAGCCCCCAGAAGGAACTGTTCTGGGGGAAACTTTCTGCTTTGCAGACTCCTCGGATGATAATATCAAAACTTTGGAAGAGGCATCGTCTTTACTCAATCTTGAAGAGCTCAAAGCCATTGCAAAGGAAGCAAAAGTTCAAGGAAAGAACAAGGCAGAACTCCTCAAAGCTCTTCGACGAATGAGTAGACGCCAAAGTGGTTTGGGTTGGGTCGGCCTACGAAGATCAGATAGTGAACAGCCTATGGGTTCAATCAACTCTGGCAGTGAGAATGACTCGAGCGACGTTACTGATGATGGACTTGGTGAGAAGACAAGAGACAAGCACTTTCTTCGCAAGATTATGGGAAGTACTGGCCCTTGTATAAGGCTGTCTCTATCTACCCTCAAGCTTTTTGAAAGAGTTCATCTGGTATTCTATAGGTCAACTGAATGGACTGACAAGTCTTTGACGACCATCATATTAGCAAGGATATCACGTCGCAACTTTCCAGAGTATATTGTTTCGAGGTCGGCGAATATATTCCCTTCCCGATCCGATCTCCTAGAGTTTGAAGCTGCTATTAGGACACAGTTTCGGGTTGACAACATATTGGAACTTAATGGCAACCCTAGCGAAGAAGGCCTAGAAGAGGTGCTGTCTGTATTCAATGAAGTCTATCCGCGGTGGAAGGTTCTCGTGCAAAAAGAACAACAGAAAGAAGACCGGGACTACGAATATGGCGAAGGTGCCTATCTGCGGCGATTTTCACCTGCCTGGGTCTACACCCGAATTGTACATAAAGGAACTTACGTCCTTGGCAGGTTCAAAATGCATGAACGAGAACACGCAGTTACCACAGAGCTTCTCGATCAACACCTTTTCCACGCGGCACGAAGAGGCGCTTGGTATCAACGCAAGGCTTTGTTAGAAGAGCATTACATGTTTGCTTTGCAGCCAGCCCCAGGGATTGTGGACGAGGAGAAACAGAAGAAGCACTGGAAACGCATATCACTGCATACATGTGAGCAAGGCCTGCAGGATAAAGACTGCCATGTAATCTATCACTACGATCTCCAAAAAAGAATCAAGAAGCTCGAGAAGAATCTCAAAATCCCAATGCGAGAACAACATGACTTTGGCCATGTCCTGCTCAGCAAAGCAATAGAAACTACAGTCGAGGGTATCATTATAAAGAAGGAGTACCTGCCCTCAAAGAGACATCCAAATCAACCAGAACGGCCTAGGAGCACTAAAACTATCTGGGTAGATGAATATGAGGGCGGAGGCGAATGCAGCGTTGAAGCGATGTGTCTCTCCTGGTACCGAAGTCAAGGCTGGAAAGGTTACCACGCCGAAGGGGGTATAATCCGTACATTATTCGCATACCTCTTCGCTGATGTCCTTTTCACATACCTACCTAATGTATTTCAGACAGCCTACCAAACTTGTCCGCTGGATCTGCACACTGATGCATTCTTCCCATCACGAGCTTCAGAGATCAACCACCGGCTCGTTGCAATTGAGAACGGGGAAGCAGAACGATTAATCCAAGAAGTCGATGACCGCGAAAGAGAGAAAAGAACTTGCATCGTTGGTCTAAACTGGGATTTCGATATCCACGATCTGTTGGAGGTGGCTTCTTGTTTTAATGGGGCAGCACTAGCAACTATTTGTAAGGTCATGGCGCAAGAGTATAGAGTAAGAGGAGGAGGTATCCCAGATTTGTTCCTTTGGAACCCAGAGAAGAAGGATGTTATGTTTGTGGAAGTGAAGTCAGAGAATGATCGCTTAAGTGATACGCAGAGGCTTTGGATCCACGTTCTTACTGGTGCGGGCATTAGGGTGGAGTTGTGCAATGCAGTTGCTAGAGAGACAAAAGTTGTTCAGGTTGAGTAGCGAAAGCTGTTCCTGATGAATTAATGTAAACAAGAAACTACCCAAGCAAGTCTTTGGCTAAATTTCTAGGTCATCGATAGACGCTTAGCAAACGCCCTCAAATACTACCTACTATGATGTGAAAGGCCAAAGGTTCCATAGTAGCAACCTGAGATCACTGATTAAACTTCAGGATCATGGGAGCTGTTCACAGACGTTTAACAGATATAATATAAGCACGGGCAAGACAAGAGTGGCATAGAGCGACTTTGAGAGACTCTTGTCACTTGCTAATCGAATGAATTACTATTGCTCTCAGCATATAGGAGTTTGACGCAAAATAGCTGCTAAACAAGCCCCTGGTCCTTTGTATAATGGATAACGAGAAGACAATGCATCTTTAAGTAGAATCCTTCGGTTTATTCGTGGCACATAAGTTCATATTGTGGGGTAATAACTGGAACCTTTATCTTTCCATCCGAAGAAGCCCTGCTAACCAGTTTAAAGTAGCCCTCGAAAATGCATTTGGCACGTTGAACGTCTCGTTCGATACTTGACCCGTGAACGGGCTAAAATTCAAAACAGGGATAATCAGCTTCTTCAACCCAGCCAACAGCAAGAAGCCGTCCACCCTCCATAATCCATCGTTGCATCTATAATGGATCTGGGAAGTGGTCTGGCAATATGAAAGTTACGTCCAACGAAGTGCTCAATAGCTTCAACACCTCCCGGAACTTCTTTATCCGATTTCGAAAGCCACTTAAGAGGTTGCCTACTGTACGAGGCTGTTTCATTGTCGATTCAAATCTCATCTCTTTGGGTACTGACGTACAATGACTTCTGAGGCATTCTAAATACCATACCGTAGTGTTCGAGAATCAAGGAACGGGTTTCCTGATTGACGTGGAATAATGCCGGCGGAATGAACTGACTAGACCTATCATTTGTGACGGGATCTAAGCTCCCTCCAAAGGCCTCGTCCAGTGGAATCTAGCGCTTCTCTAGTAGTGCTTCCTTCAAGGTTGCCAATCGGATTTCAGATGAGAGCTTGCGGAAGAGAGTGAACTTGGCTGGAGAAGTATCTAACTCGTTGCTCTTAGTGATCTTCTAAAGTGTCTTCGCGGTATCGTCTTTTGTTGGCAAAGGGACTAGAACGCTGGTTGATGGGATATTACCGTTTGATATGGCGTTGAGAAAAGGGAATTGTGACCCCATTCTAGACGCGCTTGAAAATGAATTTGCTTTCAACAGAGGTATCTGCGACTTCAATTGAGAGCGCTTGAGAATGAGCTCGGACTTGCGCCGAGAAAAGAGGATTGCGATAACATTTTGGAGGTTGAATTTGAGACGCGTTCTAGAGTACAAGATTAGACGTCGCATTTCTTATAAGAAGAACAGTACGCTGCAAATAAGATAAGGAAGCTCTACTTAATATAGAGATTTTGGAACTATGCCCGTACTACGCCGAAAAGGAAAAGGTGGTCTAATATGAATGGTTGGTGGGAGTCGAAAAGGCGTTGGAGCGCGAATCACAACCACGTGCTTAAATATGGGAAGCACTGAACGAAATTATGAGCTGGAATATGATTTCTAAAGAATGGAGATAGGTCAAAGAAGAAGGTCACAAGGGGTAGTCCTTGTAGGTCTTATTGTGATTTGGGTCGATGTGGTCGAAGTTTAGTTCCAACGCTACTGAAAAAGTTGTAGGCTACCTTGCAGCATAATTAAAGGGGTAGAAGAGCACAGCCTATCTGGTAGACCGCTTTCTATATTTTTTTTGGTGTGGTTCGCCTCAAATTGATCAACGATTCACTCAAACGACTTGATATACTTAGCAGTCAGCTATGCTTATGGCCATTTCTTCACACCGTAATGTTACAACCACAGTCCTGAAGCACTGAACGTTATCTAGTATCACTAAATAGCAATTTGGATGTCTAAATACGCATGTGGGACAGTATTATCTTCTTAATTTAACCGAGTCTAGGTATTTGTTAACTTGTTCTAGGTAGGTATTTTACCATTTCAAACTCGCTAGGCAAACATTAGAAGCACGCAATGCAGTGAATCTTTTGCTGACAAAGTAACAACACAATAACATCAGATGAATTCGATAACTAAATTATCTAAGATTGAAATGAAAATGCTTTGAAATGAACTCTAGCATAACTCTGTTGAGGTGACGGGAGGTAACTAGAACATAGCGTAATAAACCGTCATGTGGGTATGGGAAGTTGACCTTGGCCACAGGAGGCTGTAGTGTTAATTGTATCTAAATATTAAAAATAAGTTGAGTTACCTAGGTACCAAATAGATAGAAAAAAGCGCGGTCATAGATCGGACTTTGATAGTACTCTGTGGAGTTGAGCTTTGGCTTCGCTCGCTAAATCAGGTTGTTCCTCGTATATTAAATAAAGTACAATACAGTACCTGTGACGATCAGCCATCACTGCTTTTGAAGGCCACTTTATTATCTAAAACCGACTTTCCGCGAAGCCTCTACTCCAAATCAAATGCTAATTTACCCGACTACAGGAGCGGATACCCAAGCTATTCTCTCGGTCTTTTGCCAAACGCCGAGAAATGCAAACATAGGATACGCCAAAGCATGCAGGCATGCAAAAAATCAAATGGCACCCACCCAGCCTGCCGTTGGAGTGCAGTATATACTCCTGCACACAATATACACGAAAATATCGAATCCCCCCTTTACTATGTTTACGCCCCCGACTTTCATGCATGAATTCCTTGTTGGAGCCTTACTACCTTGCTGCTAGTTATGCTTTCATTATTCCTTCAATGGGTCGGGGTCTTTTTTTTCTGGTGACAAAACCATTACATGATAATGCAGTCCTTTTCGTTTTCCTTATCTCGGTTGCCTGGCTCAACTGCCTTCTTGCCAGCTTTTTTCATTTTCGCACTCTTCGGTTCAACCATGTCCATTGGAGTTCCCCCAGCAGCAGCAACTTTAATGGCTGCTAGTCGGTGCTTGGCACGTTCGTCTCCAGAATCCGCGGCTTTGACATACCAGACGTTGGCTTCCAGTATATCACGCCGGCAGCCTATCCCCATTTCAGTGAAATATCCCACGGCATATTCAGCTTTAGTCAGCCCTATAACAAGTCAGTTATGTCATTCATGAACATCGGGGGACTTTTATATGTACCACACTCTGCGGCCTGACGCGCCCACTCATAAGCCTCATTCTCATCTTTTTCAAGGACGGGCTCTGCGCCAACCATATACCAAGCACACAACGCCATCATAGCGACAGGGTGCCCTCTTTGTGCCGCACCGGTGTAGAAGTGTACACTCAGAGCTGGGTCCCGCGGACATGATAGTTTACCATGCTCGTAGGCGTCCCCGAGTCTATAGTTAGCTTCTGCATGCCCTAAGTCTGCTGCTTGAGTGAAAAGCTGCGCGGCGTAGGTCTCGTCTTGGAATAGGTCGTCTCCGTACCCTGTTTCATAAAGTTGACCTAGATGATAAGGTGCCGCATTGTATTGTTGATCTGCAGATTCAGTTGCTCGCTTCAGCCATTTCAGACCTTCCCTATATTGCTTTGTCCCAAGATCGCCAGACAAACATGCTCGACCAAGACGAGTCATTGCGCCGGGATGGTTCTTTGACGCTGCTTGCCTGTAGAACTGTACAGCTTTGGCTGGATCTTTCCTACAACCCCAGCCAAATTCGTAGCACAGTGCCGCGCGGTAACCCGACTCGGCATGACCGTGTTTACTGGCCGACACAAAAAGAGGAAATGCCGTTCCGTAGTCTTCTTTGCCTTTGTTAAACAGCCCCGATGCGTACCCGTCAGCCAAGTAGTACTGCGCAAAGGGGTAGCTCCGATCGGACAATCTCTGCAATATGTTCCGAGCTTCGCGAAGCAGCTCCTGGGGAGATGATGGGGCACTGTCAATATACGGGCTGTTAAGGTCACGCCCGGACTTTGGGCTGGCTTTATTTGTTGATACGCTTCCCTCGTGGTTAAGTCCAGCTTCTTGAGCAGCTTGGATTAAGAAAATTGCGAAAGCATATTGTGTTTCTGAATCACTTGTCTTCTTGACATTCTGCCGGTACATATCAAGTGTCTTTTGCGTGCTCAGTAAGGAAGCATTTGTGCCTACGACCAGCCGCAGTTGGGAGTTGCCAAAGGAGATCGGAACGGGCGGTGGTTGTGGGTAAGGCACATTTAGTAAGTCGACGTATGATAATGGTCTGTCATTTGAACGTCCTGAATTCGCTGAGGGTGCACGAGCACCCCAACTCGGTGAATTGGAAACGTAGCCTTGTTGGGCAGGCGAGCGTTCCCTAGCACCAAAGTCGGAGTAGGTGGAATGCGGTCTCTGAATTGGAGTTCTCCTTGCAAACGGAGACTTGGGGGTCAGAAAACGGTCAATAGATGGCCCAGCTTCTGACGGATCATTGGGGAGATAACTTTGACCTCCCCGTGGACGGATTGCACCTTCAGAATTGTGTGAGTGATGATGATATTGGAGTTGAGGAACTGGCTCGTTGACGAATGAGTCCTCATTTTCTTCCAATCCTTCTAGCGAATGACGAACATTTCCTCGATTCGTCGGGTGCTCATCTAATGGTAATCTTGAGTTTCCGTCACTTTTAGAGGGTTCAAATGCTTCCTGCTCCTTTGGAATATCTATACTCTCTCCTTGATGCTTTTGTCGAAATGGAAGCTCTTGCTTGTTGGACGCCTGTGACCCAGGGTTTTCATTCTGCTCGGATGTACGGGTTTCGCCAGACACCTGGCGTGAATATTCGCTCCCCTCCACAATACTCGCACTCTGACTTTGATGCCAGTCTTCCCTTGGCACTTCGATCCTGACAGGAGATCTGGGAGTTCCGTGAATTACCCCACTCGGAGGCATAGGGATGTTTGCTAAGGGTTTCCGTCCGACATTCTCTTTGAACTCTTCCTCCACATAGTATCTCTCTGGCGACCCCTCTGCAGATTCAGATCTTCCCACATCGTGCCTAGGTGGAGATGGAGCTGCTGTAGCCATCGTAGGATCAACCTCAATCTCCTCCAATTCCTTCCCTACGACTTGCCGTCGAACCCCGCTCCGGAGTGCTTTTTCGTCCTTTTATAGAATCACTTCTCCCTTGACTTCCTGGCACAACACCGTTTTATTAAAACCAGAACAAATTGCGCAACCCAGGGTAACCCGTTTGTTGAAGGTTATTTGAACAATAACCTGCTGGATATGTGTGCCGAGGGATAGGGAGGAGGAGAGGGTCTTTACGTAGACAACAAAAAGGAGTGAAGGGCCACCGAGAGCCAGGTCAGAGAGGTTCGGTGAAACGGATTCTGAGTCGTAGTGTCAGCGACTCAGCAGACGATAGAGAAGTCCACAAGCAAAGCCTTGCATAGCAATGATGTGCGAGGTGGGCCTTTCATATCCTGACAGAACCCTTACCGTCTATTCCATAAGAAACAAGCGGCTGAAGAAAGGGACAATGGTGAGGTTATTTCCAGGAATCAATGAGCAAAGTTGTAGGACTTAGAAGGTATATCTTTGCAATGGAGTCGTTGGGAGTTAATGGATCTTCTATGACCAACTGCGCAGCTCTTGGTTTCACGTAGACTACTGAGGTCAAAATGTTAGTACAGGTGCTACAGTGACCTCTCGGGCGAAAGACCCCAGTCAACCCCGGGCTTCAATATTGGGGCCCTTGTACCTGCCGCTGTAGGGATGCTGGAGCCTTTGAAGGAGGACGCCAAAAGATGACGCGAATACGGAGGGGCCACGAAGGGATCTTCAGTGGGAGAGAGAGAGTTAAAAGAGCTTAATAAAGGTGGAGCTGTGAGGGTCTGAAATTCGAAATGTGAATAATGCTGATTGTTTCTTGGCTTCCAGATTATTGACTGCGTGAGTATGAGTGTGAGTGTGAGTGTGATTCGTGTGGTTGTCGTGTGAGGAATGTTGGACGCCCAAGTGTTTTTGCAAAGAATGCACGAAGAACAGGCCCAAAAAGCAAGAGCACGTCAATTGGTACCGCGAATCCGCGATTGCCTTCAGTGCGCTGCATGCTGCCGTATAGGGTAGCAAGTCGCTTCCAAATCAGACGAGTAATTATGCCACAAGTCCCTGCGTATGTCCCCGAAAAAGACCAGTTGAAATAATTCGTCATTTAGTAAGATCTTCTACAAGGGGAAGCAGAGTCATATTGCAGTATTACTGATGGCAAATTGTGGAAGAGTTGACCAGCAGCGCTAGTTACTCTTTCCCAGAATTTGATATATCAATGATACATCCAAGTTCCAAACTTCTTCTTTGTCGACCTACAGTTGTACAGTTCCTTTCGAACGGTATAAGAATAGAAATGAGGCTGAGTTGGGTGGATACGAGATGCAAAAACTGGCCTCATTATTGACAACCAGTAGGACAACCGCCAACTAACCCCTATAGACATTTTCCTACACGAAAAAATCTTTTGAGACAAGATATTTTCAGATTTCTTTCTCTACTGCTACCTTGTCCTGTTTCATGAATATAATTGCAGAGGCACAGAGGTCATCAATTAGGCAGAGTCAAGCACGACAAGCAGTCTCTCAACTTCGTCATGGGTATCACATCAACCCCCGCCTTCTCTTCCCACCACGTGCTATCTCGTCTGCGAGTAGGAATTGACGGGACTGGCACCCTCACGCTTACTTTCAATATTGCACTTAACCACTAGAGTAGGTTCGGATAATCCATCTCTCGAGAGCAACTTGTGGTGATTGGTTTGATAGTTTGGTAGTCTCCGCTCATTCTGGGGGGGGGGATGGCAAGATGGCCCAAGGTTGGTAAGAGCGCCACCTGAGGAGACAATATGCGCCTCAACCGATGGTCTCTCGTATCGAAAGGCACGAATATTACTGTAGACTCACAAGATGGTGGTGTTCTTTGGTTGTACTCCGTGACTCCGTAAGATGGCCCGTATCTGTTGATGATTATCGTATAGTATGTTCACGGCAACGCAGAGGTTGGAGACTAATAAAGGGAGTTTCTCAATTGCGATGCCAAGGCGATCTGGAGGTAAAATAGTGTTTGGTTAGGAGGAGATCCCCTCGTCAACGGAGGTGTGAGAGGACATCGATCTCTTTTTTTAACCTTTTACAGGGAGTGTTGGCCGTACCCGGCCCACTAATCAACAGCCGAGTTGAAAACAAAAGCGCCACTCGCCAGGGCGCTCAGGCGTTGAGAGTCGCTGAAGGTGTGCGATCCCAGGGTTTCCATTTGGTTGCTTTGCATTCCCAAGCAAGCAGCACGGCGGTCGGTCTGTCTGTCCCTCTCTCTGTTCCTCCCCTTCTTTATGTCTCTCTCTCTCTCTCTCTCCCTCTACTCTCGTTACCCTCCTCCATCTCCGTCCTTCCCCACCGTCCTCTGGCATCTAATATTGCCATTTACCACTCGTTAGGTATTATTGTTATTGAAGGCATTTGTTTGTCTTTTCCGGTCGCTCGTATTGTATCCACTGTCGCTTCCCCAGAAAGCGGTAATATTTCATGACCACCGAAGTCTTTTCAACCATCGTTAGGTAGCAGCAACCTTCGTTCGACATCTCTAGACCTCCAGCCTTTTATCTCATGCATATATCGACATCCTCATCCCCACAAGGACGAGAATCTAAGCTTGGCTGCTTTTTACCAGGAACCTGTGCGAGGAGAGAAGCCTCCGCCTTGATTATTGTTCCCGTCGTCCAAGGAACACAACCCCCCCTTCAAGCTTATAATAAGCAGGGATAAAATAATATACCATCTCTCGCAAACAAACAACACTCCACCTTACCAAAGTTCGCTGCCAACCTCACTTGTACGTGCCTCCCCCAGACTTCACAAATCTGTCTTATTTCTTTTTCAATTGAAGTAAACATCCGAATCAAAACACGCTGGACCAATTCTTCAAAAATTCGTCCCTGGAGCAATAGCGACGTTGAAGTAAATACAGTGCGGAAAGATTGGTCTAAAACACCTGCTAATGCTTTCTTTTCTATAGAGCGTCGGAAATGTCGATGCCCCAGAGGCCCGCGGCCAGTGAATCTCCTGTCCGCGAACATTTTCGCAACTCCGCCCGGCGCGCCCGGGCACAAGATGAGGAAGCAGGATATTTTACGGCATCAGGGGCACCTATGTCCCCCTCGATGCATGGCCGTCAACAGTCAAGATCTTCTATCGCAGATACAATCACGCTCGCGCCTACCATAGAACATGCGCCTCTCTCCCCAACGTCTCGCTCGCAAACCTCGTTAGACAACCAAATCTCAAGGAAACGGAGTTTGATTCGTCCGGAAAGGAATAGGATCGATCCAAGCCACCCAAACTATCACTACAGGCAGCATGCAGCAAACATGGACGTTCTCCCATCCTCCACGGGACACGATCCCATCATGGAAGACTTAGAGGTGGACGCTACAACCACGGAAGCTTCAGACCTTCGGACCTCGAATGAAGCTCCGTCTGAAGAATCTCCACCACGAAGGAAGAAGACAAGGCGAGACCATGGTGCAGGGCCTGCGGATGTAGCTTCAAATGAGAAGGCGGGACTTGCACCCCGGAAATCAAAGAAATTAACAAGGGAGAAGTCAAGAAAGATGTCAAGAAAGATGACCAAAGAAGAGAAGGAACGTCAGAAGCAGCTGGATGCCATTACCCCACCAAGCTTATGGAATGTGTACTGCGCCATCGTTACATTCTGGTGTCCTGATTTTGTTCTGAAATGTTTTGGGATGCCTGCCCGAGCCCAACAGAGAGCCTGGCGAGAGAAGATGGGCCTGATTAGCATCATCCTCCTCATTATGACCTTCGTTGGTTTCTTGACCTTTGGATTCACGCAAGTTGTTTGTGGTGATGGAGGAGGTACCCGAATGCGCATCAACGACGTTGGTGGTGGCTATATGATCTTCCATGGCCAGGCATATGATTTAACGAAATCGCAGCATCCAGCTGCGAAGGGTATCCCAGAAAATTCTAACGTCTTGTGGGATCTTCCCGTAAAGGAAGCAGGGAAAGATGGAAGCTTCTTATTCCAGAATGTCAATGGCAAGTGTAAAGGCCTCATTACTTTGGCTAAGGGCTCTGACGTTCCCACAAATGATGATGGGGATCTTGCGTGGTATTTTCCTTGCAACACTTTCAACCAGGATGGTTCATCTTCACCAAACTTGACTGATCCATACTATTTGGGTTACTCTTGTCACACATCAGCAGATGCTCGAAACACGTTCTACACAGATCTCCATAGTTCTGGCGATGTATACTTCAGATGGGATGATATCAAGAATGTCTCGAGGAACTTGATTGTATATTCGGGGAATGTGCTAGATCTGGACTTGTTAAAATGGTTCAACGACACACAAGTAGCATATCCAAGCAAATGGTCTGAACTAGCGGACAGGTCGACAACAGAGAATGCTCACATCCATGGTAAAGATGTTACTCATTCTTGGCAGGATAGCGATACCAAACACATGGCACAGTGCTTCGAGCAGATCATCAAGGTTGGAACTGTGGACACAGCAACTGTCGGTTGCATTGCATCAAAAGTTGTGCTTTATGTGTCTTTGGTTTTCATCCTCTCCATTGTGGTAGCCAAGTTCGTTCTTGCACTCCTATTTCAGTGGTTCCTGAGTCGGAAGTTTGCGGCATCAAAAACCTCGCAGTCATCTAATGCAAAGAAGCGTAACCGCCAAATCGAGGATTGGTCGGATGACATTTACCGTGCGCCACCGAGGATAGCAGGTGAACCGGGTAGCACTGTT
This sequence comes from Pezicula rhizophila, assembly GCA_022190145.1. Lineage (NCBI taxonomy): Eukaryota > Fungi > Ascomycota > Leotiomycetes > Helotiales > Dermateaceae > Pezicula > Pezicula rhizophila. The sequence continues at coordinate 17,507 of JAJONI010000258.1, forward strand.
GCAGGTTCTGGATTGGGTTCTGAGAGGATGAGCAAAAGAGGAAGTACGTTCCTCCCCCAAACATCACGTTTCTCGAGTCCATACGCTGCCGACCGATCTTCTCGTCTTGGTCGTCCGATACCTACAACAATGGCAAGCCAGAGCTCAACAGCGCAACTTGTTCCTCCAAATCCCATGTTCAGACAACAAGACGTTAGCAGAAACAGCCTCCTTCGTTCAGACTCACAAGGATTTCCAAGTAATGACTTTGAAGGACCCGGGCCTGCGGGGTTCATTCACGAAGCTGTTGTACCTCAACCGCCAGCTGACTGGCAACCGTTTGGCTTTCCGCTTGCTCACGCCATCTGTCTTGTCACCGCGTATTCAGAGGGTGAGCTTGGTGTCCGTACAACTCTTGACTCTGTTGCAATGACCGATTACCCTAATAGCCACAAAACGATCTTGGTTGTTTGTGACGGCATGATCAAAGGCAAGGGAGAAACAATGTCGACTCCAGAAATCATTCTTAGCATGATGAAGGACCACGCAATCATGCCAGATGATGTTCCCGCCTTCTCTTACGTCGCTGTTTCTTCTGGTTCGAAGAGACACAATATGGCCAAGGTCTATTCTGGATTTTATGATTATGGACCTAACTCCACCATTCCTCTCGAGAGACAACAACGTGTACCTATGATGTGTGTTGTCAAATGTGGTACGCCGGATGAAGCAACGAAGAGCAAGCCAGGCAACAGAGGAAAACGTGACAGTCAAATTATCTTGATGTCGTTCTTGCAAAAGGTTATGTTCGACGAACGTATGACTGAGCTTGAGTTTGAGATGTTTAATGGGCTATGGAAAATTACTGGCATATCCCCTGATTTCTATGAAGTAGTACTTATGGTTGACGCCGATACCAAGGTTTTCCCTGATAGCTTGACGCACATGGTTTCTGCCATGGTCAAAGATCCTGAAATTATGGGACTCTGTGGCGAAACAAAGATAGCTAACAAGAGAGCTACATGGACTTCTGCTATCCAAGTTTTCGAATACTTCATCTCTCATCATCTCTCCAAATCCTTCGAATCTGTCTTTGGGGGTGTCACCTGTCTTCCAGGGTGTTTCTGCATGTATCGGATCAAGGCTCCTAAGGGTGGTCAAAATTACTGGGTTCCTATCCTTGCAAATCCTGATGTGGTCGAACATTATTCGGAAAATGTAGTTGACACCCTCCACAAAAAGAACTTGCTTCTTCTCGGAGAAGATCGTTATCTTTCAACACTTATGCTTCGGACTTTCCCAAAACGCAAGCAAGTCTTTGTTCCCCAGGCAGTTTGCAAAACCACTGTTCCTGAGACATTCGCCGTTCTATTGTCACAAAGACGTAGATGGATCAACAGTACTATACACAACCTGATGGAATTGGTGTTAGTCCGAGATCTTTGCGGTACTTTCTGCTTCAGTATGCAATTTGTTGTATTCATTGAGCTTGTCGGTACACTGGTTCTACCCGCAGCTATTGCCTTCACGTTCTACGTTGGTAAGTATTACTCTAAATTCGTCTCCACTTGCCAGTGCTAATTTTATGCAGTCATCGATTCCATTGTCAACACACCGCAGGTTATCCCACTAGTTCTTCTAGGTCTCATCCTTGGTCTTCCTGCTGTTCTCATCGTCTTGACGGCCCACCGTTGGTCTTATGTAGTGTGGATGTTAATATACCTCTTGTCCCTCCCTGTTTGGAACTTTGTTCTGCCTACCTACGCCTTCTGGAAATTCGATGATTTCTCTTGGGGTGACACTCGCAAGACAGCTGGCGAGAAGACAAAGAAAGCAGGCATCGAATACGAAGGTGAATTTGATAGCTCCAAGATTACGATGAAAAGATGGGGCGAGTTTGAGAAGGAAAGGAGACTGCGCTACAATGGTTATGGTTATGGGAGCAAGGAGAATATGAGCCAAGCTGGATGGCAGTCACATGGTAGCCCAGGATATGAGGAGTACTCTGATATTTAAGTTTGAAGTATGTGCACGGACACAAATGCATTGGGTGGTATAATGAATGCATCAATAGGAGGCAGCCAAAATTGGTTCGTGGGTTTGGGGTTAGACGGCGTTCTTGTTCATTGCATAGGTAGCTTGTATGATCTGTAATTGCGTGTAGGCCAGGTGTGTGGTGGCCAACCACTTTGTACTAATGCACTGAGCTCATTTCTTCTGTGATTGACTAGTGGGCAGACATTTAAGCAGTATGTGAAAAAGAACCTCTACTGGTTGTTGTACAGCTGACTGTTGGTATGCTGCCAAACCTTCGCAGTGACCAGCAACCCAAGCGACTCAGTAGCCCAAATGATCATTAGTATCCTTCTCGTAACTCGACTCGCACTCTTTTTGCCCCCTCTCTATAATATTATACTGTTTGATTCGCCACCGCAAACCACTCAAGAACCTAATATCCACTGGCAAATCTGAACTTCAAAAAAGCGCCAAGTTCCTCCATCAGCTTGTCTTCCACGATACCCTTCTGCCACGTGAGGCTTATAACCATGGGACCACCTTTCGCCGTTGCAACATTGACTCCAAAAGCCGGGCCAGTTATCATAGCACACTGAGTGAAGACTATCTTCTCCAGTTGTAGACTTCCACTAGATATTGCCGGTACCTCGATTTCTCCTAGATTTGACAACTCGTACGTATAGCCTCTCTTTGATTTCATAGCATCTTGGCAATACTTATCAAGATCCGGTATTCTTGCAATCTCTCCCAACAGTGTAGGACCCGTTGTTGGGACTTTAGCTGCTTCCGTTTTCAGTTCTTTTCGAAATTGTTGGTTAATTGCCATGATAAATCGACGACCTTCACCGTCTTTTTCATGAGATTCTCGGATTTCGTTTACGAGTTGAGCACTCCAATCACTACTGATGTAATCGATGTGGTTTGCCATGTCATCTGGCCCGAGACCTGAAAATCGTCGTAGGGAATAAGGTGTTCCGGATCGGAACCCTTGAGCTTTTGAGATTGTCCGGGAGAGGAATATGACAGTGAGGGCATGAAGGTAGCCTGTTTGGCTTATGGAGTGGCTTGAGCGGAACTGGGCTGAAAGGCCTAGCTCTGATGGGGTGATAGTTATAAAGGTGGACGAAGTTATAACTTCATCAATGGAGTCCATTGACAGCGGGGAGAATGCCCACGGATTAAACGATGCAGTTTTGTGCGCTGACCTGGCTTCCAGGGATAAACGAACGCATTTCTCTATCGCCGTTGGCGGCTTGACGTCCGTTGGGATAAGAACTGGCCATTCCGAAGCTCCATTGTCTTCCGTCGTAAGAGCTTCATACAGAAACTTAAGAACGGTTCGTTGAAACGCGGCGCCACTTAAACCATCTGCAATAGCATGATGACATACAAAAATAAGGTCAACAGTCCATTCCCCATCAACCACCGCCTCATGCTCCAGAACTATCAGTTTCCACGCTGGCTTCCTCAGTTGATCTTTCCAACGGAATTGATGTGCCTTCTCGAGACATTTGGAAAGCGAGACATCTTTCTCTTTGTCACTATTCAGTCTATTCTCCAAAATTGTAGTAGATGTGGGTTGAATTTCAACGACATCTTCCCATGAGATCTGAGGTAATCGAACGAAGACTTCTTCTGTGTATTCTCTTTTGTCGGCTACACCGAAGTTGAGAGAAGGATGTTGTTGGATTGTTTTTCTTAAAGCATGTTTTAAATATTTGATGAGGGTTTCTTCTGGGATAGTGCAATTTAGCCTGGATGCGATGGCACAGGATCGGTAATGTCCATAAGCGTTTCTTGCTGCGTAATATGTGCCTAACAGACCTAGGATCGTGGTCAGTAAAGGGGTTTGTAAAGGTTGCATTTGCTAGGGATGTTGAACAAGTATATTCCCTCACGTGCAAATTCGTAGTCACAATAGAAAAGCACCAACGACACCAGCGGGCAAATGAAGAGTAGAGTACGAGAGGGTCATATGTGCATCATGGCATATGACCCAGGGATTTATTTAACTGACCTGCGGGGGTGGTATTGTCTGCCATCTCGAGAATTCAGAGTAGGTAGCTTAGGCACCAAACGTGGTACTGTAATAGATCCCGTATCCTTTATCTTATGTGCTTATGATACCACCAGGAAAGTATGACTCGGACCGTCAAGCATGAGGATCTGCAAGTAGAATCTGTCTTTGCAAGGGCGTGGAAGTCTGTCTTTGCAAAGGGCGTGGAAACCCCTACAGTGCTTAGATGTGCTTATAATTAATCTAGTAGAGCTGCGATAACGAACAAGGGAGGATATATATTCTGCTCGGATATTGCTAGTCAAGTCGATTATACGTAGATACTCACTCCCAGTGCTGAAGAAGTGGAAAACTAATTTCTTACTGTACCCAAAGGCATCTCGGCTTGCATCGGGTGAGAAAATCAGGGCGACGTGGCAATGCCATCTCCACCAGCATGTCTGACCGGCCCGGTCATCTCTTGGGAACTTCTGAGGACTATTGACACTTGTTGGAATTTCTTCAAGTACCTAACTATCTAATCGAAAGGTATTCTTCTCAGTCCTTCACCACCACCCATCCGCTTCTTCATCTCCTGTGCTGCTGCAACGCTGCTCGGCACTTTGATTCCACAGCAATCGCCCCAGCTGTTCATTTGGTGAACATGCCTCATCCCATCAACCATAACTACTACTTCACCACCTTCGGGCTCTTCATCTTCACTTGGGACGCCATACTGTTCCTCGGTGCTCATAGCTTCGTCTGCTGGAACTAAAGATCCAAACAAGAAGTGCTGCATGACTGGCAACTTCTTCAAAACTTCAGCGACAAACATGCGCCGCATACCCTCTTCCACCTTCGTCCAGGATTTGGCAGCGGATATATCATCTAGCATAGGACTATGCCACCGCAAACCCTCCACATTCTTCACACTATTAACAAAGTTGACCTGCCCTAAATACAAGTAATCTTTGCCATACTCTTCCAAAATGAGGTTTTGATGTATCGAGAGTGGGCGGATATAAGGATGGTGCAGAAGTTGCGATGCCCCGAAAAGAAACGGCAGGAACTGGTAATCATCTAGACCCCAAACGCCATGCGATCCCGCTGGCTCTAGATAATATTCAGACTGAATCTTCCTCATCAAGCTGAGATATCGCGTAAATACATTTAAAACTAGATGACGAAAGTCGGATTGCTTGACAATACCCAGCTGATAGAGGCACAGCAACCAGACCATAAAGTTCAACTCATGACCTGATCCATAGTCTATTCGCGTACGGTTACCGAATGACTGCAGGAAGTAGGTAGAAACTTCAGAAATTGCCTCGTCTGAAGGTACGCCAAGCTGTTTGTGCCAGCCTAGATGCTCTGTCGCTGCGAGATCAATGAAGTCTCGAAATCCTTTATTACCAAATCGAGAGTCGCCTTGTTCTTCTGGGGGACTTCTTTGCACGACGTCCTCAACTTTATCTAGAATATCGAGTATATTTAAGACTGCAGGGCTGAGTTGAGTATTCGATACCTTGGAGACAGGTGTGTCGATGACTGAATCCGTCAGGCCAAACACGAAGGCTAGAAGCAGTTTGTAGGTCGGCGACGCGAGAAATAAATCATGATCATGCGACGACAGTATCCGCCTGGTGGGCTTTCTGAAGCTTAATGTCGACTGATCTGGAGGAGGAGGAGGCAGGTTTGGAGTTTCAGGTACGGGCAGCGGGTTTGCTGGAGGAGGCTTGCGGCGGCGCGGCTCTAGTTTTGGTAATCGATTTCGCAGATCTGGTATTCCACCAGCTTTTAGATCACTCTGCGCTGGCGTAGATATTGCACTTGTATTTGTAGGCATATTGCTATGTTGTTGTTATATTATTGCTATGAGATTCGCATACGACGGCGTCGCGTTGAGGGCGAGGCGGCGGCGGGGTTTACTCTACTCTACTCTACAGGTCCTGCTTGAAAATGACGCTAGCGGGCTGGCCCGCAATTTAGCGCGGGCATCAAAAAAGAAAGAGGCAACAAGGCTGGGTATGATGCTTCAGATATCGTTCGGTCGCATGATTTGAACGTACGATTTTCTCCATCGCAGACTCTTCAAAAATCCTACAAATTCACCATGGCCGCCACAGCTGAGCCGACAGCTCTTCTATCTCATCTGCATCGGGCAGATGGCTCTGCGACCTTTTCGCAGAATGGCTACACAGTCATTGGTGCAGTCAACGGACCCATTGAAGTTCAGCGGCGTGACGAGCTTCCAGAAGAGGCAGTAGTAGATGTTGTAGTCAGACCAGCTGCTGGTGTTGGGGGTATGTATCAGCTCTATGAGCATGATGAGTCCTCTCACTAAGATTGTCATAAGGTACCCGGGAACGACACATAGAAGCTATTCTTCAATCTACACTTCGCCAGATTATTCTCATACACAATTTTCCACGAACCCTGATTCAGATCACCCTTCAGATTATTGGCACACCTGAAAATGAAACTACTGGCTCGAAACTTATTCAAGCTAGCTCGGTTAGTTTGGCTTGGTCTGCTCTCGAAACATTGTAGCTCACTCATTTTATGCAGAACCTAGCAATATTACCAGCTCTACTCCAAACAGCAGTACTCACTCTGCTTTCGGCTTCGCTCCCCCTCACTACTACAATGGCTTCGGTTCTACTCGCTGTCAATTCGGAGGGCGGCTCGAGGAACATCATCCCCAACCCAACCCTTCTTGAATTCCAGAGCGCCGATTCAGTACATGTGCTAGGGTTTACCGCTGTGGGAGAACTTCTAGTTGCAGAGAGTGAAGGCATCTTTACATTAAGTCAATGGGACGATGTTTATGAGCTCGGGCAACGCATATGTTGTGATCCTGCCAACACGACGAATGATGAAAGCATGCGAGATGAAGTTGATAGAAACATGATGGCTTTTCTCAAGTCATCTTTACACGACAAGGTGGCGCGTGATCTTGCCTGGAAAGACTGATCGTCAGCAGCTGAGGACCATTCTTGAAATGCGACGGCGGCTCCACACTTCGGGAACGTCTCAAGTCTTGAGTCTTGCAAATTCACACGTACACCGCGAGTCAACAAGGTTATTGAGGATTCGAGAGAAAGCAAATCCAGCAATGGCATTGAGACTCAGGCCCACATGTCAGAAGCGGCTATCAAAAGCCTACAGAGCTTCAATAACGGGCTAAGGACAGTTGCATTTTCTCACGGAGGATTTGTTGTAAATATAGAAGCCTCACCGTCTCACGGAGTCCGTTCCGGAGATTTAGGTGATAGATAATTGTGCGGGATCCAAGTTTTGTTTAGGATGAGCCTGCCCAGGCCACCCCCTGACAGAGCCGAGGTTTCATCCGCTCTCAGTCCCCAATGAACGTCACAAAACAGCTTCCGGTTTCTAAGATCTGGGATCGCTGACACATGTTCATATTCAGGGTGTGAGACTCTAATCTTTCAGGCGCGGGAGAGTGTTTGTCTAGAGGCTCGAAGCTTTCCCAATTCCCTGGTACTCATCGCATTATCAGATGGCTGAGGATAGTCCGCATACGCACCTGGCGGCGTTGACAGCGTATGATCACCCGGCTATCCTACCCCAACTGTGATTATTTACTCCCAAAAGTCACCGTGCTGTTGGTCATTAGGCCCGAAACGTTATGCTGTTGCTTGCTTGATGGCTTTTGAACTCGCCACGCGCACTGAAAACGCTAGCCTGTCACGCACGTCGTGATTTTGAGACGGGGGTCCATCAAACCACTCGGCTAGATCCTCCTCTCTGGAAATGAGGGTTTTTAGAGGCTCCTGTATAAGAATGGCAAGTGCAAACTTTCGTAATGTTCTTTTTGTTCCTTAGTCTTCCTCACCAGACGCAACTCACCAACCAACACCTTCAAGCAGAGCTCCGGTAGCTCGTGCGGCCACTGTCTCTCTTCGTTCCTATCATTCTTACCCGCCGTTTCATGTCACCTCTACACTCATAGATAACTCAATTCGTTCTTTGTTGCATTTCTCGGAGTCGAAATAGAATAGACGGCGTTCATTTTCTCAGATACCCTCATTCGTCAAGTCCTTTTTTGGATTCTTGTTGCCAGTTCCTGCATTAAGCCGACCAACGACGTCCATTCCCCAAATTTTCCTGCAGCGAAGATCACTATCACTATCACATATCACGCACGAGACGTTTATCCTTTTTGTTTATTTTTATTTTTGGTTTCTTTTGGCGCCGCCGGACGACTTTTTCTAGATTATATTATAGCTATACTTTGGGATTTGGAAGCCACAATCACACAGATCCTGCGGCCTTATTCGCTTATCAGATAGCCTCCCAATTGTGTAAGTTCACATCCAGAACTCTCTGCAGCCCTGCGTCACTATTTCGCCTTTTCCTGCAAGAAACTCTCCAGGCGTGTGTGTTCGGATCGCATCGCATCACATCACATCACATCATATCATACATATTACAATACATTACATTGGTCGAGATGGGCGGAGCTGGAAGTGGAAATTTAAGAATTATTATCTCTAGAAAGAAACTAACGATCTGCAGAAAGAATAATAGTGTATAGTGCTCTCGGGCTTATAGGCCAGCATCTACAACCTACCCTCCTCCCTACTCCCCGGACTCGAACAGAACAACTCCGGCCCATTTAAGCAAACACGCGTCGTTGCTCGCTGTCCGAAAAGGAAATCCTTAAGACTCCTGTTACACATTCAAGCAAGCATCCCAGCATCATCGCCCAACCCCTCTGTTGCCTCCTGTATTACGAATTTTGCTTCCGCCGCCCCTATCTCCCCTCCGCCGGTGGAACTCTAAATCCGAGCACGCGCCTTCGTCCTTTGTAGTCTCTCGCATCCCCAATCTCCATTCACTATGTCCGACATCCGGTCTCCAACCTCAATTCACCCTGCTCTTACTAAGCCCGACAACCTCCCACTCGCAAAGATCGATGAGCTCTCAACGCCCAAGGTCCTCTCCCCGACTCCCGCACATGCACAGCCTTCCACGAAGTACAACAATGTCTTAAATGGCGCCGCACCCCAGATTGGTGATACCCTCCTACGCGAATACGCACTCCAGCTAGGCTCCTTAAACTCAGTTGCAGACACAATCAACCACGAAAATGAGCCCTCAGAATCCTCTTTCTCAGCTGCCACCACGGTAGGGGGCAACTCTCCCACCGAGTCTGTCTCAGTACCAGTGTCTCCAGCGTTCCCTTCACAGCCTGCCAAGAGCTTCCAAGGCCACCGCAAGAACGCATTATCAGTCGAAGCAGTTCCCAGGCAGACTATTATGAAGGCTTTGGCATCGGCCGGACGAAACCACAACCCATATAATCTCTCTCTTGCGTCCACGTTGTCCGACATGATTGCAGAACAGAAAAATAAGGAAGTCCGGCCAGGAACGGCATCGTCTCAGAAGCTCTCAGCAGCATTGTCCGATCTAGCCGGAAGGAACGGAACCCCTTCAACGGCCCGTTTCCCAGCTCTTCAATCCCCATGCTTTTACCATCAGCGTTTCGACGATGCCGTGAACATTGACAAAGTCCTTGAGGAGATCAAGGATAACGAGTGGATGTCACACTCCCGGCTCATGCAAACGGCTACTGGTGTCCGAGAAGTTTCCAAGCAGTTGCAGCGTCGTCCTATCAAAAGAGCCGTTCGAAATGTCATGATCGTGACCAAGGCTCGGGACAACCAATTAGTGCACCTGACCAAAGATCTTGCACAGTGGTTGATGTCTACGCCCCGCTATGGCTCAGACCTCGGCGTCAATGTTTATGTTGATGCCAAGTTACGTAACTCCAAGCGATTTGGTGCTGCCGCAATGTTAGAGGCTCAACCTCGCTTCCAACACTTATTAAAATATTGGTCGCCAGACCTTTGCTGGAGCCAACCCGAGAAGTTCGATTTAGTTCTTACTCTTGGTGGAGATGGTACCGTCTTATTCACATCATGGCTTTTCCAACGTATCGTACCCCCGATTTTGTCATTCAGCCTAGGAAGTCTGGGTTTCTTGACAAACTTCGAGTATGATCGTTTCAAGGAGCATCTGGATAAGGTTATGGGCGAAGAAGGTATGCGAGTAAATCTTCGTATGCGATTTACCTGCACTGTTTACAGAGATGGAAAGGGCCAAGACATGGTAGAAGGCGAACAATTCGAGGTGCTCAACGAGCTTGTCATCGATCGTGGACCATCTCCCTATGTTTCCAACCTCGAGCTCTATGGTGACAATGAGCTTCTCACTGTTGTGCAAGCTGATGGTTGTATCTTCTCTACACCTACTGGATCAACAGCTTATTCTCTATCCGCTGGTGGCTCCCTTGTCCACCCAGATATCCCCGCTATCCTACTCACCCCTATCTGCCCTCACACCTTGTCCTTCCGCCCGATGATCCTTTCCGACAGCCTTCTCCTCCGCGTTTCCATCCCACGCAATTCTCGTGCTACTGCATATTGTTCTTTCGACGGCAAAGGCCGCGTAGAACTGAAGCAGGGTGACTGTGTCACCATTGCAGCATCGCAGTACCCATTCCCAACGGTTACTCGATCCAGTGCAGATTGGTTTGATAGCGTTTCGAGAACTCTGAGATGGAACTCTCGTGGTGCCATGCAAAAGGGTTGGGATGGCGCAGAGGAGAATAAGGAGGAGGAAGTCGAGTGGGATATCGATACCGACTCAGCTTTTTACGAGAGCGAGGAAAGCAGCATTAGTGCATCACCTTTGAGGCGGCAAATGTCTATGCTTGGGATGTAGACTCTTTTATCTGTCCCTTTTCTCATTTTTGGTTGAGGTGATAGGACTCATTTCTTCAGTACATAATTTTCTTGGGTAGAACACAGTATCTAAACTAGAGGGCCTTAGCTGTCCTAAGAGGAACACACTCATAGATAGACAGAGATAATAGAAACTCAGACATGCTGGCTATTTGGCTGGTTACCCCACCATTAACATGTTCCTTATGAGATAATGTGAATGGATCCGTGTCCCTGTAGTCCACTCGATATGCAGGAAATCCATGCATATGCCAGGGGAATGATATTAGATCTACCAGTGCCTCTGGTGTTTCTTTTGGCAGCTTCAGATTCCAACTTGCAATATCCAACTCTACTGACATGGACTGTGCTACAGTTTGCCATGTGCCAAACGGGACCGCACTAGAAAAGCTATTCTCAAGCTTTCCTTGCTAAATACTACAATATCACAGATGAAATTTGTACTAATATTTTTATTGAGCAAATTCTTCTACAAGCAATAAAAATCCTTTAACTACCATTCTAATCATAGATTAGATAATAGTCTTCTGCGCTACTAAGTGTATTCCAAAAAAGCAGTGGTAAATAAGACGAAGAGACTCTTGGCACTGCATTGAACAATAGAAGGCGCAGACATCTTACCCTGATGATTTAGTTCGAATTTGGTTTTCTTATAAAAAATCAACTAGTCTAAAGGGAAAAGAAAGGAAAAGCAGACACTAGAGGAAGGCGCCACTATCCCTCAGTCTGTTACTTTCCAAAAGCTTGGGCCAATCAATAGAACGTGCATGAAATCCTAGGGGGGGTGCCGAATCCCTGTACAAAGTGGAAAGTAACAACAGGCTAAGGGATATGTAGAATAAGCGAGCTAGCCTAGCTAGCGATATAAACAGGCCACTGCAGAAAGGGAAAGGGGCAGAAGTGGGAGTAAAAGACGGATAGACGAAGTATTTCACTGCTCTTGTGTTCTTGAGGACTTAGCTGGGCGCCTCAGAAGGCAGGTTTTGTTAATACCATAACCAGGCTACATCAAGGTTATGCTATGCTAGTTTATGTTGGGTGGGTAACAAGTAGGTGACTAAACAGAAGTGTTTCTGAGTGCTTAATGGGAGTTTGTTAGTGGGTTATTCTAGAGGCCGCAGATGTGATTAGGCAGACGTGATTAGGCGATGGGTTAGAAAGGTTCATCACTATTCGGATTTCTGTAATTCTATAAACAACGTGACTACCTAGTGAATTTGAAATCATTTTGTATAAGGGTATTTAGCTGTGTTGTGATCTAGTGTAGTCACTTATACTTTAGTGGAAGTGTCAGAGTAGGAGTGGGGTACAATTCGAATATTTCACTCAAACAGAAAGCTGTCTAGCTGCCCACTTCTTCCTTTTATTTTTGCTCTTTGGGAGAGTGTTTAGAAGGTACTGGATCTTACTTTTTACAACCTCTTCGTACTCTTTGTGGAGTTACAGATAAATATAATTGAGATCGAGCTAATAGTCTACCTTACCTATGTTTAAAAAAAAAGCGAATATCAATCCCCCTTCGCCATCTCGCTTAGCAATAACATTAAACGAGCTGGGCCATTGTTGATGAGGTTATGAATCCCTTACTGCACTAGCCTGGCTGTAGTAGCTTAAGATACGAAATTTAAACCACTTAAACCGTGAGTTACCCTGAGTGAGTTACTAGAGTCAGCTGAATCATCTCAAAAATGTATTCCTCAACTGCAGTGAACTAGTTACTCGTTTCGTGGATTGAGGAATTAGATACATGGATTAAGCAGTCTATGAGCACGTTAGCACAGTTATCCTTTTTTTTTTAAAAAAAAAAAGAAATAGTATTCAACATGCTATCAACATAAGTATCCTATCGTAAGCTATCTCT